>CM044959.1:36159761-36215801 GCA_024516035.1 Bactericera cockerelli
CGCGAAATTTCCCGGTACACCCAAAGGCCCTGTTTCGGGAAAGGGGGGAAGGCAGTTGTTGCTAAAAAGAACTAAATTGGGCCCGGGAGGGGGGGGAAAAAAATTTTCGGGCGCGAAGAAAGAAAAAGGTTAAACTAATTTAAATCATTCTGGGCTTATAAAAAAAAAATTCAAACTAGCTCCGGGTTCAAACCATAAAAACTTCCGGGTTTCCCAACCCCACCTCTTATCATAAACACGTGATTTGGGGTAACTTTTTGGTTTAATGGCTCTTTTTTTAATATGGGGTTGTAATGATGAACGAACTAATGAAACCAATCAACAAAGAAATTTGCGTGGAAAAGTAAAATGACTTGTATTTAAAGGGAAAAAGGGTTCAATTTTGCAAGGGTCAAAAATTCCTAAATCATAAAAATCATTGACAAACATATGCAAATTAAATTAGGATTTTTCAAAGAGCTAAAAATAGGCCCCAAAGGGTTAATAAAGTAACCCCCTTTTATAAAAATAAATAATATTTATGGGGGCATTTAAAATTTGATACAGCAAAGAAAAGCCAACCTTTCCCTCAAGGGGAAACCTATTTTTAACAGTTTTTTTAAACCGTATTTTTTTTCCTTCCGGGATTTTGGGGAATCAATTTTTTCCAATCTACTCTATTCTTTTCTTTGAGTCAGTGTCCTTCTTCTTTCCCCTGTCCGTGAGGGTTATGCCAAATGATGACCCTGCCCAAACCTGTTTAAAGGGGGAATGTTTGGCGACCCGGGGGAAATCATTGTTTCGACCACATTTTTGCTTCTTATTGGGGTGGGGAATCATAATCGAAATTATTTGTACTAGTAGCAAAAGGATAACGCATAAGGTCTCTGCGGGGGGTTAGGTGAAAAACCCAAATTTCCCGGGCTTGAACCACCCCCCAAAGATTTTTTGGCCCAAAGGAAAAAAAACCCCTTTGATCCGGGCGAACTTAAAAATTAAATTTTAATAAAAGTAAAAGTTTTAAAAAGAGAAAACTGAAAGGGGTAAATTGGGTTCACTCCCCACATTTTTTTTGGAACCCTCAATACCAGTATAGCTAAAAAAATTTACTCGAAACCAGAATCCACTTTTATTTGGGGGGCGAGTTGAAAAAAAATTTTTTGGGTATGTTTTTTTTTTCACGTTACCCTAAAAATACCAGTTTTTTTTTCACCAAATTCGACAACTTTTCGGGAAACCCAAAAAATGCTATTTTAATTTTTTTTGAAGAGAAACTTTCCCCCAACTATTTTAAAGTTTCTCAAAATTTAAAAAAAAAACTTTTTCAATGAAATCTTCATTAAATTTAGATCTGAAAAAATTTACCTTACTTTTTTTTTTAGGTGACAAACAAAAATCACCAATAAATCGGGAAAAAAAAACAGGGGAAAATTTTTTAAAACCAAAATTTTTGAACGAATAAAACCGATATATCGGATTTTTTCTGTAAAATCGCAAGGGTTTTCCAATCCATTCTTCGTTTTGTGAAATTTAAACCTGGACTTTTTGCCCTTTTATCTGTGACCGTTTAGTTCGGGCACCATACCGATCCTCGGGTTAAACTAAATGAAAACAGGCAGGGGGAACAGTTTGTAGGAGAGGGGGTTAAATTTACAATATGAAGCCTGGACCGGGGAACCCGGGGGACCGAAAAAATACAACGGGTATTTTTATACCAACACAATTTATGTTTCTTATAATTTTAAAATGCCTTTATAAGAGTTTAAATTTCTACAAATAATACAAAAAAAAATTGGGAAAACGGGGGCGACCCAAAAGTAAGGGGAATTTAAATTTTGGGGGGGGGAAAAGGGGGGGGGGGGGGATGGGGTTCTCCATATTTTTTTCCCAAGGGGCCACTCTCCAAGAAATTTGAAAAGGGTTCTTTTCCTCTGAGTGCATTCTTCGCCCTGGGAAATTTTTCTAGTAAACGATTTTTTTTCCCTTTTTTGGGGGGAAAACGAAAAGGGTTTCAAAAAACGAAAAAAAACATTGAACAAACCCAAACACTCTTTCCTAAAACCCTTGCCGAACCACGACCCAATTTTAGGGAAGATTTCGGGGAAAGCCCGGGAGTTAAATTTCCCAGGGGAATTTTAACTAAAATTTTTTGATCATAAAAGGGGTTTGAAAGCGAAAATTGTTCCGGGCCCTTCCCCTCCACACTTTTGGGCCCGGGGGCGCCCGACTTCGGGCCCCCCTGGAGCGCAAAATCGTTAAAGACCCAGTTTTTTTTTCTAAAGGGTTATAAACTGGCGATGAATCATGGGCATGGCTAAAACCCCCAAAATTTTTTTTACACCCCTCTTTTGAACCCGCACTCACCCCTTTCACTTTGCCTTTTCCCACGTTTTCCCCGAAACGGAAAAAGTTTTTTTCTCAAAAAAATTTCACGGATGAACAAAATCCCAACTCACGCAAATGAATTTTGCACATTTTTATTTTTGGAGGAAACCGTTTGGAATAGAATCTTTGGGAGAACCTAATCCCCCCTTCCCGCTTTCCCCCCCAGAAATTTCCCCGTTATTTTTTGGGGCCCCCCCCTCGTATTCCCCAAACAAAAAGGGTTAAAGGTTTAATAACCAAAAGGCCCTAAAAGGTTGTATTTTGGGGGCGAACAAATACCTAAATTTTTTAAAATTTTAAAAATTTGGGACTACAAAATTTTATGTAAAACTTTAATGTGGGAAAAAAACCTTTTTAAATTAAAAAAAATAAATTTGAAGAAATCGTTGAAAAAATTTTTTGGAGATACAAAGGGTTTGGGGGTTAAAAAATACCAAATCCCTAAATCGATAATGGAAATTCAATAATTTTTTAACACCGAGTTTTACGTTTTA
Source organism: Bactericera cockerelli (assembly GCA_024516035.1). Taxonomy (NCBI): domain Eukaryota; kingdom Metazoa; phylum Arthropoda; class Insecta; order Hemiptera; family Triozidae; genus Bactericera; species Bactericera cockerelli. Next base: position 36,162,620 of record CM044959.1, read on the forward strand.
AACCCCATTGACGAAGAAGTGGTTTTTAAACTGGGGCCCTATAATTGATGGGTTTTTTTTCCAAAATCCGGGAAAGCCCCCTTTTCAGCACTACTCAAAATTTTTTTTTTTCATTATCAAAACAGTCATTTCTGAAAAATTTTTAGAAACAGTATCGATAAAATAAACTGATAGTTATACTGCCCCTGTTAAATAGAGCAAAAAAAAGGGGTTCCTCTCAACACCCCGGGCGCAAGGGGTTTAGGTTTTTCCGGGTTAACCAAAAGGGTTGGGTGGTTCAACCCCCCGGGGGGTTTTTTTTTATCTTATATTTTTTCACCCCAAATTTAAAAAAATTTTTTTTTTTAATAAAAATTTTTGGGGTTTCCTTTGAAATAAATAACTAATTTCCTTGGCTACTTTAAAAACAAATTATTTTTTCAAAACGAACATTTTTCCCTAGTTATTTATTTTTTGTATTTGCTCATAACCCGGGAAGTTAAAAATTCCTGCGGCCCCCCAAATTTTTCCCAAATTCCCAATTTCCCCCTTCCTTTTTTCCCAGGCAAATACGAACTCAACTTTGGAAGAGCCCGGGACCCGCTACCCACCCCAATGCGCCGAGTTTGTAAAAAATACCCAAACCCCCCCAAAGGGCGAGTTTGCTAAAGGTTTTGGAAAAAAATCTCCCACGAAATCATCACCCGCCCAAATTTTCCCGGGGGTTGGGACACTTCCAACCGTGGTTCGCGCAGCTGAAAAAAACCGGGGGGGCCCAAAAAACGTCGCCCCCAAACCGCTCACCGCCCCTTTGAAATGGAAACCGATTCCATCCGATCGAAATTTCACCCGGAAAACCCTTGGGAACAAAAACCCCTTTGGGGAGGGAAACACCAAAAAATTTTGGTTTTCCAAAAACCCGGGGGGTCGGGTACCTGCGGGGGGGGGAACGGGGGGCCCCACAAAAATTTTTCGACGGTTTAACGGGGCCGAATTTTTTTTGGAAAAACCCTTTCGGGGGAGCCGCCCGCGGGAAGGGGGAATTTTTTTTGGGCGGGGGGGTAAAAATTTTTTCCCTTGCGGCCCGCCCTTGGGGGGGCCCGGCCAGGGGTTTCAAGTTAAAACCCCCCGGCTCCCAAAAAACCCAGGGTTTTTGGGAAAATTTTTGGCGGGGAAAAAAATTCCAAACCCCAATTCTTTTTGGGGGGGAAAAACCCCAACCAAGAACTTTTTTGGGCCAACCCGGGGGGATGGAAGTTTTCTTCCCCTCTCCCCTGAAAAAGGACTTCCCTCTACCCCTTGGAAAGCCCCATTTTGGGGGGAAAGCCCACAAAAAGGGGCTTTTTCACGGAAAAATTTAAGGGGGGGGGTTTTTTTTCCTCAAACTGAGTTTTTTCCCCCCCTTGCCCTATTACCCCTTGGAAACCCCAATTGGGGGGGAAAACCCCCACAAGGGGGAAGTTTTCCCGGCGGGGGGCCGTTTTTGAAAGTTTTTTTTTTTCCTTTTAAAAGCCTTTTAAAAGTAAGCCTTCCTTTTTTCAAAAAAAAAAACCCTTGGGAAGGCTTGGGGAAAAACAAAAAAAAGGGAAAACTTTTTTTGGAAAAAACGTTTTTTTTTTAAAAGGTTTTTCTTTTTCCCAAAAGCTAAAAAAAAAAGTTTATGGGTTTTCCCTTTTTTACCCCCTTTTAAAAAAAAGAAAAGGTGGAACACCAAAAAACCCTTTCCTGCCAAGCTAAAAAAAGGGGTTTCTTTCCCTTTTTTAAAACGGGAAATTTTTTTAAAGAAGCTTTTTTAAAAACCTTTAAAAAAAAGAATTGGGGGAAAGCCAAAAAAAACCCAAAAAAAAACTTTTTTGAAAAAAAAGCCTTTTTTTTAAACCCAAAAATTTCTTTCGAATATATTCCCCAAAACCCTTAAATTTTTTTTTGGGGAAACAAAAAACTCGAAAAAAAAAATAAAAAAGGGTTTTTTTTGGATATTTCCCCCCTTAAACCTTTGGGGACAAAAAATTTCGCCCCCCGGTTTTTAAAAAATTTCTTAACCACCCAAAGGTAACCTTTCCCCGGAAAGGCGGGGGAACAAATTCAGTATAAAGGGTTTTTTTTAGTGAATTTTAAGTTTTAAAAAAGGGGTTGGGGGGGCACAAGTTGGGAACGGAAATTAAAGGTTTTTCTTTCCCCCTTAAAAGTAAGTAAAAATTTTAATCCTTCTTTGGGGAAACCAAATTTTTTGAAAAATTCCGAAAAAAAGGGATGCTTTTTTTAATTTTGCAATAATTTTGGCATAATTTTGAAAACCACCCCGGGGCTGAATTTTATTTTTGTTCCAAAATTGGGTTTTTCTGGGGGTTTTTTGAGGGTTTATTTTATTTTTTTTTGAATTTTGTTGAGCAAAATTTAAAAAAGGGGGAACCAAAAACTTAAAAAATTAAAGGGAAGGCCCCAAAATTCAAAAAACAAAAAAAATTTAAATCCCGAAAATTAAAAAAGTTAAAGTTTCTTTTTTTTAAACTTTTTAAAATTTTGCCCCCTTTTTGAGTTTTGGGTTAATTAAAAAAAAAAAAAATTTAAAAAAAATGGTTTAAAACCCAAAGGGAAAATTTTTTTGGGGCCCCCCAAATTGGAAAAAGTTAACAAAATTTAAAAAGGGAAATAAAAGGAAAACAATCAAATTTCTCATGTTTCCAGGACCATGGGGCCCTCCCATTTTTTTTGTCAATTAAATTCCCTTTCCAATGGGTTTTCGAACTAAAGGGGGTAAACCGGGGGTCCCCAAAGCCAAGGTTCCGTTGGGGGAAAGGGCGAAAAACCTTTAATTTTTTTAATTTTTAAAAGGAATAATTTTTAAAACCAAACCCTCGGGATTTAAAACCCCTTTTCAAAAAAAAAACAACCCCTTAAGGGTGAAAAAAAACAAAAGGTTCCGAGTTTTTCATTTTAGTCCCCAAAAACCAATTTTCCCCAAAAAAAGAAAACAAAAATTTTTAAAAAAAATTATTGCTTTTTTTTACCGGCCCAAAACCCCTATTTTAAGAAACAATGTGAAAAACTTAAAAGACATATTTTTTTTTTTTTTTTTTTAAAGGCCCGCCCCTTTTTCCCAACTCCAAAAAAATTTAATTTCTTATAAAAAAAAAAACCCCAATAAAAAAATTTTAAAAAAAGGGGCCCCCTTTCGCCTGGGGTTTTTACCAAAGGGTTTTAAAATAAAAAACTAAACCCTTAATAAAAAAAGTCTAGGAAAACCAAATTTAAATTTAAATTTTTTTTTATATTGGGGCAGGGAAATTTTTTTAAGGGGTTAAATTAAAAATTTTAAAAAAAAGTTTTTTTGGTTGTTTATTAAAAAATTTTACCAAAAAATTTCCCCCCGTTTTTAAAAACCCCAACCCCTTTGGTTTTTTTAAAAAGCCGAACGCCCCCTTCCCATTGGGCCAACCGGGGGGGATTAAAATTCATTTTTGAAGGGTTAAAATTTTTTTTTGCAATTTTGATTTTTGGAAAACCCCTTTTCCCCAAGGGGGAAAATTTTGGGTTTTAAATTCCGGCCCGGTTTTTTACGAAATATTTTGACAAAAAAGGTTAAGGGGTAAAAAAAAATTTACCTCAATTTGTAAGCTTTCCAAAAAAACAAATTTGAAAAATTTAATGTTTTGATGGGGTTTTTTCCCCAAAAATTTTTCCGCCTTTTTTTAATTAAACAGGAAGCCCTTCCGTGGCCCCAATTTTTAAACCTTTGGTTTAACCAAAGGGTTGGGTGTTCAAAAAAAACCCCCTTGGGCCCGAATTTTTTGGGAAATTTTTTTTTAAAATAAAAAAATTTTTTATTTTTCCTAAAAATAAGTTTTCTTTTTTCCCAAAACCCTTCAGATTGAAAAGGGGGCCCTTTATGAAAAACCAAATTACAAATAAAATTTGTTTAAAATTTTTTAAGAATTAAAAACCCTTTAAAAAAGGGTTTCCAAAAAATTTTTGGAATTTTTAAAAGGGTTTTTTTCAAAAAAAAAAAATAAATTTTTTCAATTCCCCCCCTTTCAACGGGGGTTTAAAAACCCCTTCATTAATTTTTTTAAATTCCCTTTTTTTGGCTAAAACCGGGGTTTTTTAAAATTTTTAAGGGGGGGGGAAGAAGAAAAAAGAAAAAAAAAAAAAAAAAATTGAAAATTCCCAAATAAATTTAATTTTTTCATTGGGCCCCAAAGGGGGCCAAATCGGGTTTCCAAAATTCGGACCGAAAAAATTTGTAAAATAATCAAAAAAAAACCGGCCTTTTACAAGTTAAACGTTTTTCGAAAGCGGTTTATCCTTTTTCTGCTTCCCCCAAAATTTCGGGGGAAAAAAAAGCCGATTCCCTTTTAAAAATGAAATTTCAAAAAAATTTTTTTGGTTACGGGTTTTTTTGGCGTCCACCCTCTCTGCCCTTTTTTTTCCAATTTTTCAAAGGTCATAAAAGGCGGGGGTTTTCGGCTGGAAAAAAAGGCCCGCCCCGGTTTTACCTGGGAAAAAACCAAAAATTAAAAATCTTGAAAATTTTTATTTAAAAGTAAATTTAAAGAGAAATTTTTGGTGGTGGGAAAAAGAAAGCTGGGTAAACGGAGGTGAGGATTTTAAAAACCTTAAAGGTTTCCAATTTTAAATTTTTTTTTCGTTCCCCCACGATTGGGCCCGGTTCTTTCAAACCAGGGAAGTTGGTTTTTTTTAAAAATTAAAGTAAAAAACTCGCTACCCCCGGCCCCCCTGTTAAAAGGTTGCCGTTCCGGTTTATACCCTACGGACACATTTTCCCCTTTTAAAAGTTTAGGAAAAAAATTAAAAGTTAAATTTTTAAAATAATAAACAACACAACAGAAAAAACATTTTACAAGGAAAAGATTTCCCTTCCAATTTTTCAGAGGGGGGGAGATTTTCCCCCTAATCCCAAACACTTTAAACCTCTCTTAAAGAAATTTTTGAAATACCTGGATGGGGAAGCCTGACCCGGAATTCCCCGGGACCACTCAACAAAGTTCCTATTCTGTTGATTATTTTTTTTTTGTTTCCCTTCCCCCCAGGGGAACCAAAGATTTTTCCCACTGAAAATGAAAGCAAAGTGAATTTTCTGTTTATAAAACTTTAAATCAGAAAAAACCATGTCTCCAAAGAAATAAAAACAAAACCCCCCTTAGCCAACCCCTAAAAAAGAAAAACCCCAGTTTTGCATTTCCCCAAAGGGGTTTTAATATTTTTAAAAAAAACCCAAGTTTTTAAAGGGAAGGGTTTTTCACACTTAAAAATATGAAATGGGGGTTTTAATAAACTAATTTAAAAACAAAATTTGGGCCGGATAACTCAATGTAAAGAACAAAACCAAAAACCCCCCAAAAAATTCCAACCCCCCAAATTTGGGGCTCCAAATAACCTTTTTTAAAAACTTAAAAGCTTTAAAAAAAATTTTTCCCCAACCATCGGGAACAAAAACCCAAAATCTACAGAAACAATTTCTTTTTAACAAAACAAAATACTACCTAAAGCTGGGACCTAATCCTTGGCATCGATTAGGGTAACCCCAACGCCCAAAAAAAAATGGACCCCAATTATTTTCCCAAAACATATTTAAATTTTGCAATAAAAAACCCAAGATCGGGGAAATGTTTTTTTCCCTTTTAAAATTCAACATTTTCCGGTTTTACCTACGAATAAGGTTATTATTTTCCTTTTTTTGCTCCCCGCGAAATCTTCCAAAAAATAAAATGGGCCTCTAATGACAAAAACTCACTTTTCTTTTTTTTTTTTAAAAAAACCCTTTTCTTTTTCTCTCTCTCTCTCTTTTTTTGGGTTTAAAGGGTTAAAAACCACCCCAAAAATTAAAAAGTTTAGATATCCTAACCCCCCAAACCCACATCAAACCCTTTTAGCCCAATTTTTAACATTTTAAAATTTCGAAAAAGAAAAAAAGGTTTAAAGATGACCTTTTAAAAAGGGGAACCAGGGGAATTGAACAAAAAAAATTTACGAAGCCTTATTGCCCTTGAATCCAACAAAGTTTTTCCCTTTTTTTCCCTTTGGGGCAAAGGCCTGGGGATTCGCAGTAAAATTTTTTCCCGATCAAAGTACACCCCACAAGGTAAAAAAGTCATCTGCACAATGCATATAGTGAAGGAAAAATTTCTTTTTAAAAATCGAATCTACAGAAATTCATTCAAAACCTTCCATATTAAAACCCACGTATCCTTTTGGTTTTTTAAACGAGAACCCCTATCCTTACCTTCTCATTTGTATTTTTTTTAAAACATATTATTTAGATTTTTATAAAATTTATTTTTCTTTTTTTATTTACACCTCCCGGGAAAACGGGGTTGAAAACAGGGGCATTTTTTTTCTCAATATGCGGTTAAAGTAAAAAAACAGAAAACATGAATCGTGCTTTTCAAAATTTAACCTACTTTCCCCCCTTTAAAAAAAACCCCTTTCCCCCGGGCCCCGTCAAATTTTTTCCGGCCCCCCCCAAAAAAACAAAAAAAAAATTTGGGGCCCCGATTTTTTGTATTCATCTTACTTTTATTTAGTTTTTCTTTATAAATTGATTAAAAAAAATTTGGGGAAATTTTTAGGGGGGGGGGGGACAATCCGGGGGGAGGGGACAATACACTCCTGTGTCTTTACCCCAAATAAAACTACTTGATCCCCAAAGAACAAAAAACTTTAAAAATTAATTTAAAACCCCAGGCTAAAACCCCAAAGGGAAGATCAAAAAGGGACCCCAAAAACAAAAAAAAAATAAAATTTTGGAAAAAAAAAAATTCCCTGCAATAAAGGGAAAAAATTTCCCCCCTTTTTCTAATTTAAAAAGCGCTGAAAAAAAAAAGGGAAAAACCTTTTTCCCTTTTTAAATTTTCCCGGGAACGGGGTTTTTTCCCGTCTTTTTTTCCCATTTTGGTTTTAAAAAAGAATTTTTTTTTAAAATTTTTTGCCAAAAGGGCCATTTTTTTTTTTTTCAAATGCTAAATTTCCCCTTTAAAAAATTTTTAAAAACCCCAAGGTTTTTAAATTTTTTTCCCTTTTGTTTCGGGGTTTTCCCCAACCCCGGGGTTTTCCCCCAAAATTTTTCCCCTTTGGAAAAAACCCGGGTTTAAAGAAAAAGGTTTTTGGGAATTTCCCTTTTGGGGGTTGGGGCCTTTAAAAAATTTTTTTTAAATTCCAAAATTCCTTTTAAAAACCCTTTCAAAAAAATTAAAAAAAATTTGTATTTTTTTTTAATTTTTTAATTATTTTTTTTAAATAACAAAAAATTAAAATTTTTCCCAAAATTTAAAGGGGGCTCGGGGTTTTAAGTTACAAAAAATTTTTTAAAGGGGAAATTTTTTCTTTTTGCTACATTTTTTTTGAAAATTTTTCCATTTTTTTGGGGGGGCTTCTTTCCTTTTTTTTAAAAACCCAAAATTTTTTTTGGAAAAAAATCCACTAAAAACCCCAAGGGGGTTTTTCCCCCACCCCTTTTTCTATGAAAAAATATTTTTTTAAAAACTTTGTTTTCGGGGGGGGATTCCGAACTCCTGCCCCCTTTTTTTCTTGCACGAATTTTATACAGACGGGGGGTTTTTAAAAAAAAATTACAGCCCCCCTGTTTTTCTATAGTTTTACATAAAAAAATTTGGGGAAAACCCGTTAAAAAATACTTTTCCCCCCCTTTTTTTAAATATTTCAAAAAAAAACCCCCCCTTTTCCCCTCCCCCCCCCCGGCCCCGGGCCGGGGGAAAGCCCCCATAACAAAGGGGTTTGAATTTGTTTTCCCCCCACTAACCGATAACCCCGCGGGAAAATTTTTCCCCCGGGAAACCCCGAAATTTAAACCCCCCTATTTTACAAAAAAGGGGGTTGAAAAACCCCCTTTTGCACTCTTTTTGGCCCCAACCAATTTTTTCCCCAAATTTTTTGTAATTTTTTAAAAAATTTTAATAACTACTTAACCCCAGCTCGAGAAAATAAAATTAAAAAACCCAAAAAAAGGCGGTTTTAAAATTGGGGAAAAACGGGAAAATTTTTTAAAAGTAAAAACTAAAAAAAAAAGGTCCCCCTTTAAAATGTAATTTTTTTGTAGAAAATTTTCACAGGGGGGGGGGGAAAAAAGGGGCCCCCAAACAAATCTTTTTAAATTGGGGCCCCCCGGAAAACCCCAAAAATTTTTTTTTAAATTTGGGTCAAAAAAGCGCACGTGAAATTTTTTCTTTTTTTTAAAGGGTTTTTAAACCCCTTTGGGAAAATGCAATTTAGTGTGGTTTTTTGGGGGGTTGGGGTTTTTTCCCGTTTTCTTTTAAAAATTTTTCCCACGAAACTGGTCTTCCCCCCTTTTTTCCCCCCTCAGCCAGAAAAAAGTAATAATTCATACTGTAAAAAAATTTTCATATTTTTTTTAAAAATTTTTTTTAATTTCATATTTTTAAAGAAATAAATTCAAACTAACTTTTTTCCCTTTTGTACATATGTCTAGCCCCCCCCAAAAAGGGGGAAAAATTTTTAATTTTTCTATTCTTTTTGAAAAAAGGGGGTGTTTTTCCGGCCAACGTCATTACCGAGGGATAAACCGGCAGATTTTAACCAAATTTTGGGGGTTTTTTCCCAAATCCCAAAAAAAAATGCAATTTTTATAAAAAAAAAATTTTTTGGAAAAGGGTGAAAACAAAATTATAACTTTTTTAGGGGGGGGTTAAAAAAAAATCAAACGGGGGGGCCGTCATGTACAGACCCTTTTTTTTTTGCAATTAACCCTCTTTTTTTTTTTTTTCCAATAAAATCCAAAAAAATATGACAAAATATTACCTAAATACAAACCCAATTTTTAAAAAAACCCGGGGGAAACACGGACAAACTCCATAAAAAAACCCCACAAAAAAAACAGAACTAAAAAACCTTTTTGAAAAAAAAAACCCCAAAAAAACCGGGGGGAAGGGGGTCAAAAAATCCACACACACCAAACACACAGAGCAAAAAATAAACACTCTTTTTTAAAAATTAAAAATCCTATTTTTTTAAAAATTTTTAAAAACCATAATCGCCCCCGACAAATTTCGTTTCCCCCCCCTTTTCGTACGTTTTTTTAAAAAAATAAATTTAATTTTTAAAAAAATTTTGGGGGTCGGCAAGATTTCCCGTGGGAAAGAGAGGGAAAAAAAAAAAAGGGGGAAAGGCAGACGCTTCGGGGGTTTTTTAAAAAAATTTCCCCCTTCGGGGTACGAGAAACAGGGAAACCCCGGGGGGGGACCAGGCGGAGAGGGGGGGCCCCCTTTATACTGAGGAAAATTAACCTAAAAACCCCAACCCCAAAAATTTGTATGAATTCCCCCTTTAAAAACTCTTGACTTTTTATAACCACAACCCCAAAAAAAATAAAAATTTTTTTCCCAAAAAACCAAGATTTTCTTTACCCAGTTTTTATTTTTTTAATACCCTTATTAATATTTTTAAAAAAAAAAAAAAAAATGGTTTTAAAAAAACAAGAAGTCAAAAAAAAAATCTTTTTTTAAAAAACCCACGACTTTCCCTTTTTTACACCACGGGACCAAAAAAAAACCCCCCAAATAAAAAAACCCCAAAAACAAATTCGGGAATTTAAACCCCCGGATTTGGGGGTTCCAACCCCAAACCCCCCCAAGTTTAAAAAAATAAAAAATTGTCCCCGGGACCCCCCCCCAAAAAAACCCGGGAAATTGGGGGGGGTTCCAAAAAATTCAAGATTTTTAAAAATTGACAACATAGACCCCCCTTTTTTTTTATTTTTTCATAAAAAAAAAACCAAATGCCATACGAGTCTATTAACCCTTTTTTACTGAGCACTACTTTTTCCTGAGGTTTTAAAGGCGAGGTTTTTTTTTTCCCAAACCCCAAGGGGGAAAAAAATTTGGCAAATTTCCAAAAACCCCCCTCTTTTTAATCCCCAAAAAAGGGGGTTTTTAATAAATTTTTTTTTAAAAAATTTTTTTTTAATGAAAATCGATTTTCTTTTTCCCCAAAAACCTTTTTTAAAAAAGAAAAAATTTTTAGCTAACCCCAAAAATTTTTAACAATGGCGCTAACCCCAAAAATTTTTTTAAACAAGTCGTAAAAACATTTTTTTAATGCCGGGGGCCACAAAAGGGGGAAAAATGTTAGCTAACAAAAATTTTTCTTATGGGACCCGCATTATACGTTGGAAAAACCCCCTTTGAAAAAACCAGATTATCCCCCCTTTTTAATTTTTCCCCCCCCCCTAAAAAAATCATTTATTTTTTTAATATTGTCCCATTTCTTTTTGTTTTCCCCCCCTACCCCTTTTTTTGTTGATATTTAAAAGGGCCCCGGGGAAATTAAAAGGTTTTGGGGGGTCAAGTGGGGTTTTTTAAAGGGGAAAAACCCCCCCCTTGTAATTTAAAAAGAAAGAATTACTACTGATACAAAAAAAAGAAACAAACCAAATCACAAGCAGACTCACCTCTCCCCAAAGAGCTTGAAGAAGCGCTGGCACAAATTTTAACAACTCTTCATCTTCGTCAACTTTTTGACCTTTTTTTCAAAGGGGATTTTCCCCCCCGCTGCCGCTTCTCCCAAAAAAACCACAAAAAAAAATCTATCTCTGGGAACCTTCCCCTCTGGTTTTTTTACAGTTTTGGTTTTTAACTTGAGTCTTGCCGGGTCGTAACCCCAAAAACGCCAAAAAGGGTAAAAAAAAAAAAAAATTTTTTTTTTTTTTTTTGTTCATTCACCAAATTTTCCCGGCCCAAACCCCGGGGCCCCGGGGGGTCGGGCCAATGGTTTTTGGGGAAAAACGGATGATGGGGTTTTTAAAAAACCTCTTTTTTTCCCCCTAAAAAAAAACAGGTTTTAAAAAAATACATTTTTAATCTTTTTTGGAAAAAAATTGGGGGAAAAAGATTTTCCAATGTCCAAGGGATAAGAAAAAAATATAATTTTTTTCAATTTTTAAATCAAAATTTTTTTTAGCAACAAAATTTTTTTTAAAAACCCCAAAAACCAAAACCCCAAAAAAAAACATAAAAAAAAAAAACGGGACGCCCCCCAAAACACGCCCCCGGGGGTCGACCGTCGATCGCGATCGACTGGGGTTGGGGCCCCCCCTCTATTGGGGGGTTTTGGGGGGTTGGGGGGTTTTAAAAATTTTTTTAACCTTTGGGAAGGCTAGGAACCATGGGAAAAAGGGCTCTTCCTCTCTTACAGGGGGAACCCGGGTTTTGGGGGGGTTAGGCCTTCCATTTTCACATTTTAACCCGGGTTCCGACAGGCGGCAGTATCCTTTTGTAAACTGCCGTCCCGGGGGTTTTTTCTATTAAAAAAAGGGGTTTTTTCCCCCCTTTCCCTTTCCCCAGGCCTAGCCCATTCTTTTGTCCCCAAAAAAAAAGGGGGTAATTCACCAAGTTCCCAAGTTTTGGGGAGAATTACATCCAACAAACACGGAAAAATCACAAATGTAATAAACAATTTTTAAAAATACCTCTTAAACCTGCCCCCTACTGCACAGGAATCAAAAACGCCCCCCTAAAACCCCCTCCCCCCCCTTCTTTTTGCCCCCGGGGGGCGAAATTTTTGGGGCCCCTGTATCAACCAATAAAACCTAAAAGAAAAAAAAAATATTAATTTTTGGGCAAAACTATTTTTAAATCAGAAAGTACAAAAAATTTTTTAAAAAAATTTTTTTTGGGGGGGGAAATGGGGGGTTTTAAAAAATTTTTCCCAAAAGGAACCCGGGGGGGGGGGGGGGGGGGAAAAAAAAATTTTAAAAATCATTTAATTTTTTTTCCCCCACTAGGGGGAAAAAAAAAAACCCTTTTTTTTAAAAACACAACAAAAAATTTGGGGGTTTGGGGGCCCCTTTTTTATAAAGGGGGTTTTTAGGCAAATGTAAAGCAATAGATGAAAAAACAAAGCTTGGGAAAAAGTATAAAAATTTTTTTTTTTCCCAAAAAAACTACTATTTTTCAAAAAAAAATAACCAAGAGGGGGTTTAAATTCCAAAATTTGGGGGAAAGGGGGGAAAACAAAAACAAGATAAACAACTACGTAATTTTTAAGGGGGGGCCCCAAAAAATTGGGAAAAAATAAAAAATTTTTTTTTTTTTTAAAAAAAACCCCCCACAATTTTTTCCCCTTTCTAATTTTTAAAATTTTTCAAGTAATTAAAACTTCAAAAAAAAAAACGGTTAATCTTAAAATTTCTTAAAAAAAAACATATTAAAAAAATCCCTTGGGCCCCCAAAGTAACTAAAAAGGGTAGGGAAAATTTTAAAAACGGGGGAAATATAAAATTTCCAAAAAAAAATTGTTTTGTAAAAAAGTCTGATTTTTTTGGGAATCCCAAATTTAACACAATATTTTAAAAAAAAAAAAGTGACTTCCAAAAAAAATAAGGACATTCCAGTTTTAAAAAAAAAAAAAGAGACCTACTTACATGCCCAATAACACTAAAAAAAGCGGGTTTTAAACGGTTTGGTGTGTAAAACCCGGGCCCTTTTTTCCCTTTTCCCGGGGTTGACCGCCCCTAGGTATTTTTTTCCGGCACACTTGGGGGGGCTTGGGGTTTTTTTTGGGGAATTTTTCTGACAAATTTTGGGGATTCGATTTCGGGGTTCTGTTTTTTTTCCTCATCAATTTCTGTTTTTTTTCCCCCTTTTTTTTTACGAACTATCACCTCGGGGCACCGTCTTTTTTTTTTTTTTTCCCTTTTTTTTTTCTTTTAAAATTTCCCCTATTGTTTTCGCAAACCCTTTTTTTTTTTTTCTCAGTTTTTTCCTTGTGTTTTTTTTAAGATTTCCCCCCCCTTCTTTTTTTTTTCTTTTTCCAAAGGCCCTTTGTTTTTTTTTTTATTTGATCCATTCCCTTTTTTCTGTTTTTCCATCTTCCCAAAGACTCCTGTCTGTAGTTTTCGCTTTTTTTTAATTGCTCCCCTTTATTTCTTAACCTTTTTTTTCGGGGTTTTCTTCTCTTTGTCTGTTCTTCCTTTTTTTTTTCCCTTTTTTCAATTTTTTTTTCAAAAAAACTTTCCCTTTTTTTATCCCCTTTTCCCCTTTTTCGGGTTTTTTTCGCTTTTTTTTTCCCTTTCTTTCTAATCCTCCCTTTTTCCCAATGTTCTTTTAGTTCCTTTTTATTTGTCCCCCTTTCTTTCCCCGAGCATTCTTCATTTTTCTTTTGCCTTTTATTCCCTTTTTTCTTCTAATTTTCACAAGTTCTTTTTTTTTTTTTTGTTTTTCTTTTCAATTCTTCCTCAGCTTCCTTTTTTTTTTTTATTCCCTCAATTTTTTTTTTTTCTTAAGTCTTTTTTTTTTTTTTTTTTCTTTCCTCTTCCAATATTTCTTCTTTTCTTTTTTTTTCGAATTTTTTTTTTCTATTTTTTCCCTTTAGCTTCTTTTTTTTTTTCTTTTTTCTCCTTTTTTTAAACGTTTGTGTATTTTTTTTCTTTTGGTTTTGGTTTTATTTCCATTTGTTCTTTTTTCTTCGGGTTTTTGGGAACCCCCCCTTCTTCCCCCTTTTTTTTTCCATTTTTTTTTTAATCTTTTCTTTTTTTTTCCCTATGGGTTATCAAGTTCTTTTTGGGGGGGCCAGTACCTCCCCTTCCCTTTATTTCTCGCTTTCCCTTTTTTCTTTTTTTTCTAGATTGTTTTTTCAATTTTTTTTTCAAGTCTTTTTTTTTTCAGTTTATTCAATTTTTTCCCTTTTCTTTCTCTTTCGACTTTACTTTGCTCTTCTCTTTTTTTCAAAATTTTTTAAAAACAAAGGGTTTTTGCTTCAACTCTTGTTCTAACTTTTAATTTGCAAATTTTTTCCTTTTTTGTTCTCTTTCCTCTCTTCTTTACCTTTGATTTTTCTTCGAATTTTTTTTTTTCTCGACGAATCTTTTGCGCTCTTTCCCTTTCCCTTCTCTTGTTTTCTTCTAATCTTCCTTTTTACGTTTTTTTTCTTCTTCACGGTTTTTTTTTTTTTTATCTCTTTAAGACTTCTTTTTTTTTTTCCTAGAAAAGACAAAATTGGGGGGATGAATTTGGGGTTTGGGAAATTTAAAAGGGATTTAAAAACAATGCTATAAAACTTTTTTTTCCATATTAATAAAAGAATTTAAATAATACTATTTATGCTACATTTTAAAAACATTTTTTTGGAAACTAAACATTTAGTCTTCCCCCTTTTAGGATAAAAGTTCCCCTTTTTGGACTTTTGAAATTACCTTTCCCTTTTTTTCTCCTTCTCGTACTCCTGTTCGGCTCTGAGTTTCTCCTCTCGCTCTCTCTGCTTCTCCAGCTCCCTCTGTCTCAACTTCTGCTTTCTCGTCTCTATCTCCTGCGTTCTCCGATCTGACTCTATCTCAACTGCTTCTGCTTCGCTTTTGATTCTCAAAAGTTCCTCTTCGTATTTTCGTTGCGTTTTTAACTGCTCAAGTTTTTGCAGTTCGATCTGCTTGAGTCGTTCGAGGTTTCGAATCTTTTCGATTTCTTGTTTCCTGAAATAAGATAAATCAGATAATTTTTAAATTGTCAATCGAACATCTAAGTTGATGCAGTTAGAGCAATATTTAAAAATGTTTGGGAATTGAAAATAAAAATCCACTCAATGATTGGTTGATTTCTTACGATAGAAACGAGATGTACATTGTACATACTGTGCTACTAGCAGTGAAAAATAATATTATAATAATAAAAAAAAAATCAATACCCAGAGATACACTGTTACTACAACTAAAAAGTGGTGGCATATCTTAATAGTTAGCACAAATTAAATAAATTCAACAAAAAAATTATAGGTACACAAAAACAGATATGTTTAATTCACAATTAAGGTGAATCAGGTGCATAGTTGCATTCTCATATATTTCATGCACTAATTTACAGTAGTTACTTTTAAACATGAACCTTTTCAGCACAATGTACAAGACTCACGAGTCTTAAGACAGACTTGAGACATTGATGATCACATATTCAATTTTATCGATGACTAAAAAAGATTCAGTACACAGTACATGACTTCTAAAATACAGTCAAGTCTTACAGAACACGAGAACAAAACTTTTTATATCACATAACTATTATCCTTTGCTCGGTATCAAACCTACAATCCCCGGGAAATATTGAACACTAGAAACACTCCCGACCAGTGACAAATGTGCCGTGAACAGAAGTTCAGCACAAAACCAGACGAGAAAAAATATCTCCGATCTACTTGAAAATAACACACACGGGGCAGCTATAGTGCCCCAAATTGGAGTGCATGCCAAAAAGAGAAGAAACATAAACACCTTGCTTGAGGAAATTGAATTGTATGAATTTTGGCATAATTTTCATTCTCTTTCTTAGCGTTCGCGTTAATTAAACACACCTATGCACCGGCATGTTGGAGTTGTGGAAATAATTAAATGTATGAAGAATCGGGTGTACAACACATTGCATAAGGCACATAATATAAAAATTAAACGGCACATGCAAGATAATAAAACAGACGAGATACTGTAGGCTGGTGGCGCCGAGTTCAGGCCCGAAATACTGTACGGCAATGCCTGATTGTGTAATGTGTAGAAACAGTTGTGTAGGGTTATGTTGGTGAGAGAGAATTAATAATTCACTTGAAAAATCCTCTCAGAAAATCCACTTGTTTTGTATGAGTAGGTATAGGTTCTAATTTGAGCTACTGCGGTCCAATAATAAAATTGTTTTCATTTAACTCAGATAACAATAATAACACTTTTTAGTCTTATTATTTTGAGTCTAACCCTCAGTCTTATTATTTTGAGGTCACAAACTGAAATTAACGAGGAAAAATTCATGGTGGGATTCGAACCAACGAATCAATACTCTACCTGGATTACCAGGCTAACGCGTTAACCACTTGATTACCAGTTTAAACTCACCTTGATTACCAGTTTAAACTTTCCTAAATTAACTCACCTCAGTAGTTCCTTCTCCCGATTCAACTCACCTCAGTAGTTCATTCTCCCGATTCAACTCACCTCAGTAGTTCGTTCTCCCGATTCAACTCACCTCAGTAGTTCCTTCTCCCGATTCAACTCACCTCAGTAGTTCCTTCTCCCGATTCAACTCACCTCAGTATTTCGTCTCCCGATTCAACTCACCTCAGTCGTTCCTTCTCCCGATTCAACTCACTTCAGTAGTTCCTTCTCCCGATTCAACTCACCTCAGTCGTTCCTTCTCCCGATTCAACTCACCTCAGTAGTTCGTTCTCCCGGATCAACTCACCTCAGTAGTTCGTTTTTCTGAATCAACTCACCTCAGTAGTTCGTTCTCCCGGATCAACTCACCTCAGTCGTTCGTTCTCCCGATTCAACTCACCTCAGTAGTTCGTTTTCCCGATTCAACTCACCTCAGTAGTTCGTTTTCCTGATTCAACTCACCTCAGTAGTTCGTTTTCCTGATTCAACTCACCTCAGTAGTTCGTTCTCCCGGATCAACTCCAGGCGCTTCTGTGTCTCCCGATTCAACTCACCTCAGTAGTTCATTTTCCTGAATCAACTCAACTCAGTAGCTCGTTTTCCTGATTCAACTCACCTCAGTAGTTCGTTCTCCCGATTCAACTCACCTCAGTAGTTCCTTCTCCAGATTCAACTCACCTCAGTAGTTCGTTTTCCTGATTCAACTCACCTCAGTAGTTCGTTCTCCCGGATCAACTCACCTCAGTAGTTCGTTCTCCTGAATCAACTCACCTCAGTAGTTCGTTCTCCCGATTCAACTCACCTCAGTAGTTCGTTCTCCCGATTCAACTCACCTCAGTAGTTCGTTTTCCTGATTCAACTCACCTCAGTATTACGTTTTCCTGAATCAACTCACCTCAGTATTTCCTTCTCCCGACTCAACTCACCTCAGTAGTTCGTTTTCCTGATTCAACTCACCTCAGTAGTTCGTTCTTCCGATTCAACTCACCTCAGTAGTTCGTTCTCCCGATTCAACTCACCTCAGTCGTTCGTTTTCCTGATTCAACTCACCTCAGTAGTTCGTTCTCCCGACTCAACTCACCTCAGTAGTTCGTTCTCCCGATTCAACTCACCTCAGTAGTACCTTCTCCAGATTCAACTCACCTCAGTAGTTCGTTCTCCCGGATCAACTCACCTCAGTAGTTCCTTCTCCCGACTCAACTCACCTCAGTAGTTCCTTCTCCCGATTCAACTCACCTCAGTCGTTCGTTTTCCCGATTCAACTCACCTCAGTAGTTCGTTCTCCCGATTCAACTCACCTCAGTAGTTCGTTCTCCCGATTCAACTCACCTCAGTAGTTCGTTCTCCCGATTCAACTCACCTCAGTAGTTCGTTTTCCTGATTCAACTCACCTCAGTAGTTCGTTCTCTCCGATTCAACTCACCTCAGTAGTTCGTTCTCCCGGATCAACTCCAGGCGCCTCTGTGTCTCCCGCGCCAGCACGACCTCCTCCCCCCCACCCTCTCCCTCAGCTCTGTCTCGACGATGGTCTGCCTCCGCGTCTCCGTCTCAACCCTCTGCCTGCGGAGCTCTGTGTCCAGGGTGAACCTGGAAGTGACCGACGCCACGGATGTTAAACATGGAGTAACATATCGTATTATGACCGGGAGATGGTCCTACCAGGTCCCTACTCATGTACAGTAGAACCCCGTTATTATGATCCCCGATATCATGAACTTCGGATAAAATGAACTTTTTTTTCCGCAATTTTTTTCTTGAAATTGAAATTTTCTCTAATTTCTCAAGAATGACTGACTTCATTAGATCCTCACAATAGGTATATGTATAATGTACATACATATTTTGTATTTATGTACCTAATCTGTACTTAAATAAACACTCAAATACATGTACGCTCATTCATATGTCTAAAATTTGTATTATTTCCCTTACTTTTACCTATGATTATATGGAACCCCGATATTATGAACTTTTACATTGAACCCCGCTATTATGAACTACCCCTGGTCCCAATTTGTTCATAATAACGGGGTTCTACTGTATATTAATATGCGTGAGCTGGTACCTGGCAAGCGCATTTCAAGCCTGCCATTAGTTGTTTATAATAATAGTACTGTTTAGTGGAAGGTAACCAGTAGGCAGGGCCATTGCTTAAAGCATTTTTGAACACCTATCTCTTCAAGAATAAAAGTTTTTTCAAGATCCTGATACCCATCTCACAAAATAATAGCGCCCGTATTGGATAGCTTTTTTCTATCCTGTATTTCTTCGCTTTTTAAAGAAACTAATGGGATTGATTCTTCATTTTGCCTTCTTCATTCTGTATGTTATAAGACTTAAGTGATCCATAATATAAAGAGGGGAACGTTTTTTTGTCCAAACCAATTTAACACGTTCGTTACCGAACGGCCATATGTGGATGTTTTTGTGTTTTTCTTTGGGACCGAAAACACACATGTGGTTGTTATCAAAATTTTAACGAGGGACCGGACATCCATATATGGCCTTTTGGAGGTAGGTTGTTAGTATTAGAACAGATATAGGATCGATTCTTGTACAAATACGATGCCAAATATGCAACAAAAAAAAACCTGGGGACCAAAATTCCCCAGGATGCAACAGCAACTTTATCACCTGGTCCCAACGTAAAACTTGAAAAAATTGGCTTGGTAACGAACGTGTTAATAGCTCACTACGTTATGGTGTGTGATAAGGAAGATTATCGGTCGGTTTGCATCATTTTGAGAAGAGAACACCTTTACGTCATTACGACAGTATTTGTTCTAATATCAGCATTAACAATCAAATTCTAAGAGGGGGAATGTAATGTTGGGACCTAGAAAGAATATTTCCTCGCGGATATACTCACCGAGAAAAGACCATTACATCACTTTCTATTCTGTAAGAAAAAGAAATGAAACAAAATCGATTTGTCTTGCTAAAGAAAACCAAAATTAGTCTCACCTGCACTCTCTCTCGTACCCGGGACTGGCCGGTACCGACGCGGAGTAAGCGTTGCGCACATAGTTCTCAAAGTCCTCCACACTGGGACTCAGGGCGCGGTGGATCTCCTGAATAGCTTCTTGGCTGGAGCTCAGCCGGCCGCGGGACGAACCCAGCCACCCATTCAGCCGCGGGGGGCTTTGCCAATCCCGGCGGGTCGGGTCGATTGGGCTGAGTCCATGACGGGTTGATTCCAGACCATTCCTAGCGGGGCTAACTCTTCCGTTTCTTATAAGATCTTGCTTGTCGTATCTCGCATGATCAAGCCCATTTCCTATCCCGCTCTTTCCGGGACTTCTGTCGCTTCTTGACGGATCAAAGTTATTCCTCCCGGGACTGACTCTATCGTTTCTCGTCCGATCGATGCCGTTGTGATGTATCGGGCTAAGTCTACTGTGACCTGTGAACTCTAGTCCGTGTCGGATAGGGCTGGGCCGGGAATCGAACGAGGAATAGCCGAGGTCGAAACTGCGGCTCATGATCTCGTGATGGGGGTGGATGGGTTGGAACTCGTGACTGTGGGGAGTTAGCTGGGGGGTCAGGGACCTGCGAAAATACGTTTTCGAAATATTCAGACAAGTAAGTAAAATAGAACATCAAACATATCTTTGATCTTTAACAGTGATTTTTGTTGGGAGCGGTTATCCCGTAACCAACACAAGTTATAACTCACCTATGATTTTTTTTATTATTAATTATCTAACGTTATTTTCAATTTCTATATTGAGGCGGGAGTTTCTCACCCAACATTTTCGTAGGGAAATGTCCAGCTACTCACATAAAGATTAACCTTAACCATATTGAGGTTGTTGAATTGATGATAATGAGAACTCATGGGTGTAACTAGGTGAAACTCTCCTAGCAAACGAACGAACAATCCGTTGAGGAAAAGAATAACTCAAAGTATAACTCACCTGTGGAACTCCCTGTCATACTCCTGGCTACGAGTCATACTGGAGGGCAGGGTGGCATACTTGACTCACCTGTGGAACTCCCTGTCATACTCCTGGCTATGACTCATACTGGAGGGCAGGGTGGCATACTTGACTCACCTGTGGAACTCCCTGTCATACTCCTGGCTATGACTCATACTGGAGGGCAGGGTGGCATACTTGACTCGCCTGTGGAACTCCCTGTCATACTCCTGGCTATGACTCATACTGGAGGGCAGGGTGGCATACTTGACTCACCTGTGGAACTCCCTGTCATACTCCTGGCTATGACTCATACTGGAGGGCAGGGTGGCATACTTGACTCACCTGTGGAACTCCCTGTCATACTCCTGGCTATGACTCATACTGGAGGGCAGGGTGGCATACTTGACTCACCTGTGGAACTCCCTGTCATACTCCTGGCTATGACTCATACTGGAGGGCAGGGTGGCATACTTGACTCACCTGTGGAACTCCCTGTCATACTCCTGGCTATGACTCATACTGGAGGGCAGGGTGGCATACTTGACTCACCTGTGGAACTCCCTGTCATACTCCTGGCTATGACTCATACTGGAGGGCAGGGTGGCATACTTGACTCACCTGTGGAACTCCCTGACTCGCACCTCCCTGTCATACTCCTGGCTGCGAGTCATACTGGAGGGCAGGGTGGCATACTTGCGCGCCAGGATGGGGTTCTGCGGGGGATGCGGGGTGGAGAGCTTCCTCACAATCAGGGAGTCCTGGTGTCGAGTCCAGGCAGAGTTGATGAGGGAGCGGAGCTGGTGGATGCTCTGCAGGACCTGGCGGATGCCTTCGCTCTGGAAGAATTAGAATTATAGGATGAGGTAATGTTAAACAGGGAGAAAGTCTGGCTGGGGGACGTTAAACAGGGAGAAGACCAGTGTCTCGCTAGAGGACTATAAACAGATAACAGACTAGCGAACCCTTACAAGCTAGGCTAGCTTGCAGTTTCCTAAGGGTTTAATGGCTTATAAAGAAAAGTCTATGTCCTCATGATGGTTGATCGCACATAGAAACATGTGGTCCAGGACGAGTCAACTTTGAAATAAAGTTGTCTGGAGACCATCACTCAACCCTCCAACAACATGAGGTAATGTTGTTAAATAATAATTCCCTCTCCCTCACATATTAACACTTATACAGATACCTACCTTACTAAGATTATCCGAACTCGGTACTCTAACCACCGAAATTGGGGTTGTGTGTCCTCCGCCTTATGTTGTTGTTGTAAGCAGCTTGGCTACAGCTCGGAGGAGTGATGGTCTTTAGACGACTTAATTTAAAAGTTGGCTCGTCCTGAGGCACAATTTATATGTGTGTATTGTGAGATCTTGGGCTTTTTCTAAAAGCTATTAAACCCATGGGACACTGCAAGCTGGCTTGTTAAGGTCCGTTCTCTGTTTTTAGCTCTCTGGCGAGACTCGGGTCTTCTCCCTGTTCAGTGTTCAACCTCCCCAATTAGACTTTGTTACTGTTGTTGAAATCCTCATCGAATTTCGTGTATATTCTAAGTTTTATTGATTTTCAGTCACAATGGAGTTGAATGGGAAAACAAGTTGACCTGCAATTTCTTTTGAGTGGTAGTTTAATTGAAGAATAAGAAATGTGGGCTGAACTTACATTTTGAATGGGTATGCCGAGGGTTTCACCTTCTAGCACAACGCTCCCACAGATTTCATCCAGGACAGGCGTCCAGTCCTTTACTTCCTCGATATGAGCAACCTCACGCTGTAGAGCTTTGAGCTTTTCGATGACCTGGAAACGAGAATTATTATAGTTAGTTCTGCCTAAAATTCTTTTCTGTTCTACAAAACCAATCCATCAAAATGGAAATTAATTGGATTGTGATAGATATCAATCGGTGTAAGAGAGTTCTCTATTTCCTTATCTTAAATTAGAGGGATTAGAACAACTTTATTAATGGCACCCTCAAATTTAAAGAAATCGTTGAATAAATCAGGGAAAACATATCTACAAAAAATTAATTCTTAATACGTATCACAGGAATAAATAGAGCAAAATTTTATGACACATCATCGTCATAGGGTGGCGTCATCGTGAGCGATGGTTGCCAGACAGTGAAGGAATGACTCAGCACTTCTACCACTGTCTTTACAAGGAGGTTAATAATTGACAAAGTCCCCCAGAACCAAGCCAATGCTGGTCTACTCCCTGTTTATAGTCCCCCAGCCAGACTATGACAGAAAAACCTCCTAATACAAGGACATTTTTTTAATCCAACTCCTGTAGGAGATACTTACAGTGTGAGAGTTGCTGAAGAAGTGAATGACCTTAATCCAAAGTTCAGCCCTGGTTTCAGTTTCGTGAATCAACTCAGCACATTGCTGCAGCAAGGCGTAGCTTTTCTTGCTCAGGTCAGGAACGTCTTCAGCGGACTTGAGGAACCAAATCAGCTTTTCTTGCACCTCCTGCAATGATAGACCCGAATTATAATGGTGTAAAGAAATATTGAATTTTGGATACAAAAGTTATAGTGTTTTCTTTCATTTTAGGCGTATTACTACTGTTTACAGGCTTTAACCCTTTGACGCCGGAATTAATTTGGCCGGGGGAAAAAAATCGCAACCAACTTTTCTTTCATCCTGATGGTTTTCTAAGACTTTTGGCGTTGGTTTCAGCTTTCTAGCTTTTACCGGTAAAAAGTTATGAATCCGTGTCGAAAACGACACACCGGGCTTTAAAGGAACAAGAATGTAGAAAATTATTACAATTTTCTCTAAAACTATATGTTAATAAGCATATTAGCTACTTCTATTAATTTTTTCATTTTTTCATCGTAAAATAATCGACCAGGAAACACAAGAAATAACTTGCCAAAGTCGGCAAAACTCCATGCGATGATGCACTCTCGAAATCTCAGCAACAAATGAAAATTTAGAAATGTAAACAAAACAATTCAAAAATCGCGCTGGATAGATTTGAAGATAAGAAGTCAAGGAACTGTTTCACACTGAAACGATAATGATACTGTATTCTAGTGAATAATTATTGAATGTCAAAGTACCTGTGTCGAAAACGACACGCTCGGCGTCAAAGGGTTAAGAAGCCGTTAGGAGCCTTAACAAGATGGATTGGACGTTTCCACCAGTTTAATTCGGTGGTAAATAAGGACTTTATAACTTAGTTAGTCTAAGTTATAAAACAAAGTTCTTCCCTAATTTATAAGGGTCTCTTTACTCTGTGGTTCACAATTGCGGTATGAATTTTACACACAGAGTAATTCCAAATTTTGTTTTTTTTTTTTTTTTTTTTCATTGATAATATTATTCCGAGATAAATTTATACTTTGGAATAGTGGGACTACCTCGTCTTGGCCGACAGTAAAAAAGATAATTCTAAGTAAGTTGTTGTTGTTGTAGCGAGCTTGGCTACAGCTGGAGGGGGGAGTGATGGTCTCCAGCCAACTTTATTTCAAAGTTGGCTCGTCCTGAACCACATATTTTCTATGTACGATCAACCATCATGAGGACTTGGACTTTTCTTTATAAGCCATTAAACCCTTAGGAAACTGCAAGCTAGCCTGGCTTGTAAGGGTTGGCTAGTCTGTTCTCTGTTTATAGTCCTCGAGCGAGACACTAAGTAAGTAAGGTATTCTAAGTAAGGTAGTTTACGCTCAGTCGGTGATCAATTTCAACTGCACAAATACGCCACCTCAGCAATCTTACCTTGGCTGCTATCAGATACTGCTCGTTCTGTCTGTACAGTTGCTGAGCACTGGTGGCGCAGGTGCCTGATGTGAACTCCTCCATGTGTATCGATCTGCTGGTCTCCTCCAGCTGGTGTTCTAGTTGACTCATCTCTTCTCTCAGGTCAATAATGGTCCTGAGAAATGAATCAGCATCATATTATTTAAAGGGGGTTTATAGATTTCAAAAAAGCCTTTGATAAAATTTCTACGCCATTGGTATGGATTTCAAAAAAGCCTTCGATAAACTTTCTACGTCATTGGGGGGAAATATTTCGGTGAAGTCATTGACAACTTTCACAAGGACGCTTCTCTAGACTACACTTATACTTCAACAGTACTTTAAGTTCTCTCGACAAGTTTTTCTCTTGAATTGGGCCAAAAGTTTTTGGTGCAATTTTTGGCCCAACCTAGATTGGACAAAAAAGTATTGTTTTAATGGGAAAAAATGGAGAATTTCGTGGAGAATCACTCCAAATTTTGTGTATGTCACCTTAAAAATCTAGCAAAAATATTGTGATACCTGTATTTGCTGAGCTTGGTTTTGCGGGATTGCCAGATGAGGTCGAGAGTTCTGCGTCTATCGTGCAGGTTCTCTAGCCAGTGCTCTACTTGGGAGACGGCTGAGGAGACAAACAAGAGGTGTGGCGGTGGTTAGTGGTTACAGTCAAACTATGTATTTGGGGCAGCATTTCCAGAAAGAACTCTCACTCTGAAATTCCCTAAATCTCTCCTTAAACCCTCATATTTCGTTCAAATACTCATACAAAAGTGTTTTTTTTTACACAAATAACCCAGTCAAAGCGCACTGAGTGCAGTTGAAAGGGAGATTTGGGGATCATGAGAAAGAGAGAATTCTTTCTGGAACGAGGTCAAATCTCCTTTCCAATAAGGCACTATCAGGATACATTTGAATGTATCCTGAGAGAAAGGGACGTTAAGGGATAAATTAAATGTACAAACAATGTCAGTAATAAGTTCTATTTACATTACCAGCGTCGCGTTGAAAGCACCAGTTCTCGTAGGATCACCGAAGTTAAGCAAGAAGCAACGTCCAGCGAGATGAAGACTTCGTGATGACATTCCGTTCCAGCCCAGGCTGGGTGAGTTTAATGTGGGTAGCAGGTTTGTGAGTTTCCGGAGAATAGAGGGTAACACGTGACACCCCCGTCGTGATATAATCGTACATTTGAAGGCGACGTTAAAAACCTAATTAAAAAATAAGTTGCTGGAATGAGGGACTGCTACCCCCCTTGACTCACCTGACAGCGCCGCTACCCGCACACCCTCTGGACTCCCCTCCCGCGCCACCTCCCTCAGGATATCCAGCAGGCAAGTCCCCTGGGACAGAGCCGCCATGAGAGACTCCAGCATTGACCGTCGGAGGTCTCGAACCTGGGTCCCCAGTTCGGAGAGACTGTCGCGGCTGGGTGGCAGAGCACCGGCACAGATGGCTTCGATTTGGTTCATGGCCGCGTAGCACTTGGCTGCCTCACTGCGAAAGGATCAAAGGAACACAAGAAGCACATATGAGTTTTTTTTTTCAGAATTCGTTACCGACCTCAAAAGCTGGATCGATAGGGTGGCGGACTTGTAACCTGGAGGTCGGTGGTTCAAGTCCCAATTTCGGTAAAAATTTAGCAGCGTGAGTTTTAGTAGTTGTGACATCACGAAAGTGATTAACATAAATAAGATAACTTTTTTTAAACTGGTTAGAAATATATTTTTTTTCTTCACACCTACGGTACATGATGTTTGTCCCTCATTACAATGATTAGTGACATTTCTTTCTAGCCTACGATAGTTATCATTTATTTCTCAACTATATTAAAAACATTAAATACTGACCTACGATAAAGTTACATGACATTCTCATCTACGATAGTTGATTTAACGTTCAATTTTCTGATTAACGAAAATAATAATGGATGGTGCAGGGGTGGCTTGAAAGTTACCCATGGATAATTTTAACTATTGAATAAGATAATAATAATAATGCCTTATTTTGCAATTTTGGACTTTCTTTTCCCATTAAGGGTCCCAATATTACAGTAGTAAGTCCAAAACGTATTACTATATGGTCAAAATCCCAAATGGGCGGATTACTTGTCCCGGCTGGGATTTGAATACTCACCTGTGATTGTTGGATAATTTTAGCATGGATAATTTTAACTATTGAATAAGATAATAATAATAATAATATTGCCTTATTTTGAAATTTAGGACTAACGAGTCCCATTGTGACAGTAGTAAAAGTCCAAGACGTATTACTGTATGATCAAAATCCCAAATGGGCGGATTACTAGTCCCGGCCGTGATTCGAACCCTCACCTGTGATAGTTGACGTTCCGCTCCAGAATGTCTCGCCGCCGACTGAGGTACAAGTGGACGTCCCTCCAGGCCACACTCAAGGACCTGGCCATGGCTTCGTAGACTTCGGGGCGGATGGGCGCCTGCGCAGGGGGGGTGCTGGACTCTGCCTTCCGTATGAGCTCGTCCACGGGACTGTGCTTGCTCTAGGGGGGGGGGGGGGGGTGAGGGGGGCGGGTAAGTTTTTTTCTTTTTTTTTTATTCTCAACACAGTTTTTTTAACTTTGAGAAAGGGTACCATTATAAAATCATTATAAAATCTGTAACATACCTATTATAATTGTAATGAATAAATGGAAAAATTAAAAAAACTAATTAAAATTTGATTTCATTTTTAAAAGATTGTTTAATCACAATACAGTCAAACGATGTAGGATATATATACAATAAAGGACAGAACAAAAAGTCCATTATAAAGAGGTTTCTAATATTCGTCCATTAGAGAACTAATATTTAGTATTACGCATTCATAAACATGTGACGCAGGGAGCTGAGATTTTCTTTATTATGTATTTTAAATAAACTGTAATATATAGAGTATTTAAAGGTATTTTTCTTTTGGATAATTTTTTTTTTTCCAGGTTCGGTATTTCCAAATATTTCCATTTTATTCCAAATATTTCCAGTTTAGCTTCCCCACTATTCGTGAAAGAAAAATGCGTTTCGGTACTTTTAAAGATAAACAATGGACTTAACCCATAAAAGAACTGGAAGCAATAATTTTATAAATCCACTTTGGTTAACCAAACTGGAAGAAGATTTTTCCTCTTCTAAAAGAAAAATGACTTTCTTCCAGTTACCTAGTTAATTTTATTCCAGTTGCATCAACTTTGGTTAGAAAGAAAAATACTTTTACTATATTACTTAAAATAATCCTGAAATCAAGACTTTTAGAAATCTGTCCATACAGTGTGGGTGAGTTCCTGGACATTCTGAAGGAGTGTCCCTGCATTATGAACCTTAATCTTAATCTTAAATCTATTGTATTCATAAATTTGAATTTTAATGTTCTTTAGTCCTTACTCTTACCTATTTTTTTAACTTTTCATTTAACATTGTGTACGTACATTTTTGTATAT
The DNA here is from genome assembly GCA_024516035.1 of Bactericera cockerelli. NCBI lineage: Eukaryota > Metazoa > Arthropoda > Insecta > Hemiptera > Triozidae > Bactericera > Bactericera cockerelli. The sequence goes on from CM044959.1 coordinate 36,189,611, forward strand.
CATATTCACAATAAAACTTATTATTATTATACTTTATAAGAGACTTACCTCGATCTGTCGGATGACTTCATTCTGTGTGTCGAGTAGATGAGCGGCCTCCTCCAGAGTGTTGCCGAGTAGCGTGAGGGCTGGCTCCACCTCCAACACCTTCACTTCCAGCTGCTGCGGGCTCTGTGGACACAAGAGACACTCTATTATTATTGATGTACCATGAACCATCGACCTTCAATTTACGTCCAAGTCCTAACGTCACTGGACGTTGCTTAAATTCAGCGAGAATGGGTGCATTCAATGTGTCATTGAGCCTAGCTTTTACATAATCTTAGGGCGGAATCAATAGACGTTTTTTTAATACCTCCGTGGCGCTAAGTCACGGATTGCGTACTGTGAAAGATAGGGAAAATCGACACTTACCAACGACTTAAGTTATTGATGTTGTCTATTAATTCCGCCCTTAATCACTTACATAGGTATAAGAGTAAATTTACGGTGGCGCCGGATTTAAAACGGAAATGATTGTCGGCAATGCCTCGTTGTTTAGAGGAGGGTTAGGAAAAATACAAATAAGGCCATGCCTCGGGTGCAGTCATAAAATTATAACCGGGCAACCCACGCGACGCCGACAAATTGAGACACATTGTAACGCCTTATATTTGCAACCTATGCAATGTGCGTACCTAAAATATAAAAAAAATAGACCAGGAATACTTAATCATTTATGGTCTCCATGGCGATGAATGTGTGGGTGTATCAACCAACGTTGATACATAGGGGGAAAATACTTAGTCTTCACTTCTCATTAGAGAGCCGAAAAATAGAGTTACATGAACAATGAAGTAATCTTTCCCATTAAGATGCTCGGTCGAAAATGAGCCAGCCACAAAATATCTCTTTTCTTCTGCAAGATAAAGTACCAATTATCCGTCGGTGGAACAACCCCCCCCCCCCGAAATGTAGCTACGCCACTGGTTTTAACGTCCTTATTTGAGTTAGTCAGAACGGGGGTTTCACCCTCCATTTGCTGGGTATCGTACCAGCTACCCAAATTAACCCAGACGCAAATACCGGCCTCACGTGTTTCGGAGGGAACAGAATTTTCTGGGTGATAAGTATGCTCCAACCGGGAGTCAAACTCAGGATCTCTGGACTACGGGTAGTAGTCGCAACCGTTACGCCACGGAACCTGGCGTTTTATGTATGTATTTAAAATTATGTAAGGTGAACGATAAAGAAAAAGGGGTTATGTTTTATGTCACTCTATTTAAAAAACTCTGACACGAGTATTTATCTATGAGAAAACGTATTTTTTTTTATTTAGGTAAACTAAAGCAAAATCAACTATAGACAGGAAATTGTCTCTCTCTCTCTCACACACACACACTCACTTATACATACAGATACACACCACACACAGTCTCTTTCTCTCTCACAAACACCCATACTCTTTCCGATTCATTCACTACAGGAACCAACGTACAAACGAGAAATCTATTTTTCAAGGTGTCTCCAAATCTGAAACAAGTGACACAAACTGTCTGTCTCTACCCTCTACACTGTTCCTGAGACACACACACACACACACACACACAACACACACACACACATACACACACACTCACACACCACAGCTTCTGGCACGAGTAATATCTTTCAAATTTCCTAACGGAGGCTGCCTGTATTCCTTGACTCGAATCTCCTGTCACCTGTTGCTCTTTGTATCCTTTGATTATTATTATTTTTTACCTACTCAGTATACATGTTATTTAATTATACATATGTATAAGAATATGTAGAAAGTAAAATAATAAATATAAATGTATATCTTGTACTCTTGTACATATTCGACAACATATATATCTTGTACATATTTAATTATATTGTGTTTCAAAGTAATTAATAAAGGAAGGAGCTCTGAAAACAAGACCCAGACACCGAAAAGAAACAAATTTAATCATTGGATTTTTAAATTTCATATTAAAGGACCATAGAGTATAGCAATGACGAATCAAATATTTTTTTGGGGATGACCATTGCAAATTGTATAACATTGTGGGTCTCCTTTCTAAAATTGATTTCATGCAGTGGACATCAGTTTGGAGTTATATGCTAGAATACGTTTTATGTTTCAACCCTTAGTAAATTTAAAAAGAAATGTCGCTTGGTCAAAATATTCCCTCTAATACACGCTCGTCCTGAACTTGTTGAGCTAACAGATATGTAAATATTACAAATTACCTTTTAAAAAGAGATAAGTACAACTAAAAAACTGGTCGAGAACAGTAAGTAACATTTTAATAGCCATTTACATGTAGATGCCCAAACATTTAAAATTTACATATCGAGAAGATAGATCAATCAGGACATTCAGTAAAGTCTCATAAAAAAAATCAATAACTATATAAAATGTATGGATACAGGGTTTCCAATTTTTTACTTCTGTAAAAATTCAAATATTAGAAATCGGAAATATTTTGTTCATTTTTGTAAAAAAAAACAATATTTTTTTGCTCCGATTTCAATTTTTTTCATATGTCTGGACGTTTCATAACCTTTAATTGGTTTTGTGTCTGTCTGTCGGTTAAAAACGTTCCTTGTTACAAGCAAATCTCAGAAACTATACTGAACTGATTTCGACGAAATTTTGTAAACATATAGGAGACATTCTGTAGATGGGCCATCTTTAAATCCATCAAGCGGTTCTTGGTGATAGAGACCATGCGTCTGACCACCAACTTTTTACTTAAACGCTTATATCTCGTGAACGATACACCCGGTTTTGATGAAATTTTGTCACAAAATAAGGTCCAAATTTTTTTGTGGAATCTAGAATGTAGAAAAAACGGTATTCTACCATATAAAACCAATTTGAAGAAAATCGGTTAAGCTGATTTGGAGATACATGAGATTTAGTAGAAAATCTCAAAAATGCCACGTGTATACAATGTGAACCAAACACGAGGAAGTATTGTGTCGATAACTGGCAGTTTTTTTTTATATAAATATAGAAAAATTCAAAATCAACTCCAGTACAAATATACAAAGACTAAAATAATCTCAAGTAATTTTTAAAAAATTAAAAATGAAAAAAAATCATTTGAAAAAAGTTTTAATTTGAAAAATGAACTTATTTCGTTTGCACCTCTTTTCGACAGCATTTTTTTGTAAAATGTTCTGAGATTATTTTAGTCTTAGAGTGTCCCCTAGAATTGATTTTGAAATTTTCTATAAAACAAAATTTGGACACCTTGTATGTATAAAATTTAAAACTCAAATGGTGGCGTATTAGGATATGACATGTCTGTTTCAATAGGTACTACAGTTCAAACTGTAAGAGATAGCTAAAATTCATTACAATCTACCAACCAGTTATAAAAAGGCATGGCCGAAATTATTAGTTCACTGCACGAACTCCTTCTTCTTAAGAGTTAGCATGAAATTTACGAGAATCTGTTCTCTTTGCAAAGTACGGGCAAACTGTTAGTCAATACATCAAAACCAACAGATAACGATTTCAAAGCCACAAAACAAGTAAGGAGAAGTCATTATGCAAATATAGAATATTTTTAGCGTTTATCTTTATCAGCTGTAGGAACGTCGGATTCGATTCAGTCTGTGGGTTGCGGGTTCATGTACGTATCTCCACATTGAATCTGTCAACGCACATACAGAGTGTCTCCCTCTCGAAAAAAAAGTGACCGATTACAATACTTTCTATACCTTATAGGTAATCGAAAGTAATATCTGGACTGGTAATTGGTGGTCTGGAAAAACTGCTGACTATGTAAGGTTAAAAAAGTTGTTGTTTTTTTTGAGGATGGGTGTTGTGTCATAGAATTACGGCCATTTGTTACGTAGCCATGAAACAGAAGCTACTGTAGACCCTTGTGGACTGTGTTGTAACTTGCCCATCCCGTAGTGTGTCTCCCCTCTGATGGGCCATTTAGGAGGTGGGTCAACAGGAGCGTAGGGCAAGTTGCGTCTTACAAACAATAGCTGTAACCAAATTTTGAATGGAAATATTTGTCGACTCTGGAGTTCGAACCCGGAATTTTCTGCATGAGCTACTCGTACACTAAAAAAAAAAAAACATTTCTCTAACATATTATGTATTTTCAATCCTATAAATAGGTAAATTTTCTTCTTTTTTTACTCTGTCTTTTCCCTCTTAGGCAGGGTCGACGTTAGCTAAAAGTAGCTAATATCAGTCAGTTAAAGCTGTTAAGTTACGTATTCACCACATCAGCTCACGATGCTATCAAGATAGCTCGTAACTATTCTTGACTGAAGAGTTGAAGACTCACCAAACGTCCCAGAGCCATATTGCGAAGTTTTTAGCACTTGCCATATAAGGCATTGCCCCGATCCGCCTAGCAATGCTCATACCTAATTATGAATGGCCTCATGTGGTTACTGATGGTAAATTTAAGCGTGACGTCACAATTATGTAGGTACTTTGTCTTCTTCATGTATGAACGTGACGTTGCGAATCTTTCAGTCAGAACCTTTCAGACCTTTCTGTATGCTGGAAGCCTGATGTTAGGTAGGGCGGGGTTGCCACGGACCTCCGTGGCTCAGTGTTTTTAGGAGCATGGGTTGCTATCCTGAAGTTGTGGGTTCGAATCCGGTGCGGAGCGGAAAATTCTGACGGGAGTTTTTACGTTTTCGAAATGGTATGGATGTAAAGTGCCCTGAAGTAATGCGAAAGCGGTTCCGGGGCACAACTAACGTGTTTTTTTTGGGTCCCATACTGAAAATATCTATGATCATTCACAGCTCTCATCTTGTACATTGTACCTGCAATAGAAGTACCTTCCCGTTATAAAAAATATTCACAGGCCCCTGGTAGCAGTACCTTGCAGTAGCAGTGCATGCTACTGCTAGAATCCAGAAGCAGTACTGAGAGGATTATAGATACATATGCACATGTTGAAGTTACTGGAAAGGATGCGTCTTGCTTGACAATATAAGGATTAAGGAGAGGTGTACTGAATCTTGATGACTGAATATTGATAAGTGATGAGTGTTGATGATCAGAGATAAATGATGACTTAAATGATTGCCATAGGCAATAACCCCACCCTTTAGTTAGGACATATGTATATAATTTGTTTTTTTTTTGTTTTGTTTTTTTTTCTTTCCTTGTTTATATCATTAATATTGTCTATTTTTATATTTACCATTATTTGTCTGTATATATGTTCTTCCTACTAATAAAGAGTTTCTAAATAAATAAATAAATAAAAAAATGACTGAATAGTGATGGGTATTGATGACGTGACGATGCAAAAAATGAACAGAAGTAACTGTGGATGATATAACCGAGAACCATTCTTATGCCAGCAGATATTACACATTGAATACATCTACCGGCAATGCTGAAGTTAAGCTACGTCGAACTGTGCGTTGATTCGACTTGATTTCACGATTCCAGGTCACATCCAAAATGTTTCTGTTGGTATTCCGTCTCCACTAAGGTATAGTGAGGTTAAGAAGTTTAGCTTGGAGAGCGGTCAGCAGCTAGCAATAAGCAAATGGAGGCTAGAAAGTAAAACATTCCACTCCCTCCGGTCTCTAAAAAATACACAAGGCTTGTGATTTTAGTCTAGAATTCTAGAATCTACTCCAGAACATCAGTTGCCCCTCGTGACAAACAAGATATCAATTTAATTGTTTCTCAATCACTATATTTGATAGATACCTAATATGAAATTCAATTAAAAATGATTCGATTAGCAATAAAATCCTCTGTTTATTGAGCACAGCCTACAGAGTCGTAAAATAAAACTAAAATCATAACTTCCCAAGTCTTCGAGGAATCTAAACATTCTACTAGGATGGTTTGCGTGGGTGAGAACCTTATTATTAACACCTTAGCAGCAGAGTAGTCAGGACACTCGCCTGGTAGTCAGACGCCTGAGGGTTCTATTCCCGGCCGCGGTGAGAAATAGATGACTAGCCAAATCCCCGCACTCATCAATTTTTTTTGTCTTTGATACCTGTGCAAGTGGCTTAAGTGGCAGTGAATGCCTGAGGCATTAACTTCACCCCGGATTACAAAACAATTGTAATTAAAAATTAATATGGTTCTTTATTTTTTTGTACATATTTTTAAGTTTTTTTTTTTATATTGTTATTAATTTGTTGTTAATGATTGTTTAAAATATAAACAAAATAAAGTGTAAATAAACAATTAAATGAAATAAATAAATAAATACAAAGAGGTGAGACTAACAGTAACAGAGAGATGGCCACTCATGAATCCAAAGTCAATTGAAGATGGAGGGTTGAGTAGAATTATTATGAGTGAGAAACATAAAAATACATGCAGCGATAGTTCAGATTGTATACCTATAGTAGAAAGTTATAAATGTACTAACAAAAATAGGTAATTTTAGATATGTTTTTTTTTTTTTTTTTAAGTTATATCATGTTTGAGTAAATTACAATCGTGATATCACAATTATTCTAAATCGTTTTACTAATAAAAAAATCTTAACTAGGGATTCGAACTACCGACCTCTAGATCACAAAGGTACTATTTGTAATTTGTCGGCTGTAATTGTAAATATGTAATTTAGGGACCGAGGAAACCCCATTTTATAAGAGGTACGAGTATAAATAATGAATGCAATAATTCGCGATATCGCTATGAGAAAAATACTTCTCTTATCTTGTATTTATGTTTGTCTCGGCCAAAAGGACGGTGTCTGTATCAGGTAGGTAATTATTAGTCTTACATAAAATATAAACCGGTTTCTCGTAATAACAAGTACGATCAGTCCGGTGAATAAAGTTTATTTGAATTGAAAGAAGTAATTTGCAACTTCGCATGAACTCTGAATGCATTAAAGTCATTTGCGAATGACTGTAGCTAGTAATGAGGACCGAGGGGTATGGAAGGTTAACTTCTCCCCTGAACTAAGGGACTCGGGTAAAGAACTCAAGATTACACAAATTTCGGACATTGAAACTATAATCTGATAATAACTTGTGTAGGGAAAAATGGTTTGCAATTAAATAAATACATTTTGTTTTATAAAAAACTAGCGGGCCGTCGCCCGCTTTGCGGGCCGAGGCATGGCCGTGAAAGCAAAAAATCCTTTTTCGCCAATGGCAGGTGTTGTAGTGGGAATTTAAAAAAATCCCGTCTTATTGCACATCTAGACTATAAGACAAAGCTACCTACCAAATTTCAGCTTCCTAGGACTTACGGTTTGGGCTGTAGAGCGATGATCAGTCAGTCAGTGGTCAGTCAGTGACTTTGACATGTATATATTAAGATAAACACAAAATATAGGACTGATTGAAAAGTCTGATCTTATGGTCATAATATTTTATGTATAAGTATATACTACTTTATGTATAAGTATATATGTATAAGAAAACTAAATAATTATATTATTACTCATACTATTGGGTACACTCGAGTACAAATCTTTTTCCTACCAGAAAAAGATTAAAAAAAGAAGAACTGAAAGATGTGTTTATTGCGGAAATCCAAAAGATAACGCTGAGCACACTATTTTCAAGTGTGTTCGCTTTGGAAGAGAAAAAGAAGAATGCGAATCGAAAATACAATGTCAATAACACCCGACAACATAATCAAAGAGATGATGAAAAGTAAGACAAACTGGGAAGATATTGCTAAATATATAAAGACAGTCATTAACGAGAAAGAAAGAGATGACAGAAGGACCCCATAAAAATGAGAGGTTGTAAAAAACATACCTGAAGTAATGTACTAAACGGTTCCGGGTATGTTTGTGGTGATGGAGAGGAGGTTTTTAGCGGGTATGGCGCACTGTTTCCAGCGCTGGAACCCCGCACTTCGTCTTGAACAATAGAAGATTTTACCTCCTCTCACAAGAAAAAAAAAAAAAAAAAACCCACCCTTCCCTATCTCAGATGCTGCTACACCTATGGGTTTGAAATTCAAGTTGTAAGCATTCATAAATTCAAATAAGACGGGTACACCCGGGCACTTTCACCCCACCCTTCCCCTATCTCAGATCCTGCTACACCTATGGGTTTGAAATTCAAGTTGTAAGCATTCATAAATTCAAATAAGACGGGTACACCCGGGCACTTTCACCCCACCCTTCCCCTATCTCAGATCCTGCTACACCTATGGGTTTGTAATTCAAGTTGTAAGTATTCATAAATTCAAATAAGACGGGTACACCCGGGCACTTTCACCCTACCCTTCCCTATCTCAGATCCTGCTACACCTATGGGTTTGTAATTCAAGTTGTAAGTATTCATAAATTCAAATAAGTCGGGTACACCCGGACACTTTCACCCCACCTTCCCCTATCTCAGATCATAGGTGCTCCCAATATGCACTAGCTATTATGGTACCTAGGTACTCATATAGACATATGAGTTGGGTGGACCCGGGTTCTTACCCACAGACCTTGGCCTAGTGATGTCAGAAGACAAAGTGCCAATCTGCCAATTGGACGACTTGTTCTTGGGTGTTGTCTAGTGACTATTTACTTATGCAGCATTGTAATTATCATGCATTTATGTATATCTTACTATATTTCTGCGCTACCCACTAAAAATGTTTATTTATTTAACACATTTATTTATTTACATCTAAATAGATATTTATCATGCATTGTAATATTTATGTTATCATGAATAAATGTATCTCTTTATCTATCAGCATGTATAATAATTGTACATAATTATTTATGTTTAAATATATTCATTTATTGCAGACACATATATCAGCAAACCCATTAGTGGAAAGTTGTCAAGAGTCATTGAAGTCATTCGCACTCAGAGAGCTAGAGTTCATGATCTGCAAATTACCATTTGCCTCTATTCTGTGATTTTTCAAGTTTACCATTACCCATCACACGGTGAGAAATACTAAGGGCGGAATTAATAGACGTTTTTGTAATACCTCTGTGGAGCTATGTCACGGATTGCGTACTGTGTAAAATAGGGAACACCGACGCTTAGGAACGACTTGTGATGTAGAATTGTCTATTAATTTTGCCTTACATGGTGTTATTAGTTCTCCCCTACTGCCTACACGGCCCCAGTCAGGCTGGGCATGGACCAACTTTAAAATCTTAAATAGAATGGTATGTCTTGTGGCATATTGTTTTAAAGGTCTTATTGAGAGGAGTTCATTACAATAAATTTCAGTGTGCTACAACTTACCGTTCTCGAGATACAGGGTCGGACGTCCTGCGTAATATCCATATATTTTGACCTATAACTCGTTAACCGTAAATTATGGAGAAATTTTTTCTTGCTAATAATAACTCTTTATGGCAAGAACTTTCGAACAAGTTAAAACTTGATTTGTTTTTTCGTTAAATTTTTTTCGATTGTTCGTCCGGCTGGCTGACGAAACCGACCAAAAACTAACATCAACAGAGTATGTCGAGTTATAACTTGTTCGAAAGGTCTTGTCATAAAGAGTTATTATTAACAAGAAAAAATTTCTCCATAATTTACGGTTAACGAGTTATAGGTCAAAATATATGGATATTACGCAGGACGTCCGACCCTGTATCTCGGGAACGGTAGGTCGTAGCACACTGAAATTTATTGTAATGAACTTCTCTCAATAAGACCTTTAAAACAATATGCTGCAAGACATACCATTCTATTTAAGATTTTAAAGTCGGTCCATGCCCAGCCTGACTGGGGCCGTGTAGGCAAAAAAAAATTGGCTGAAAATCAATCCCCCTAAATATAAAGGAATACGGGTTTTTGCGTTTTTTGATATTCTGAGTCGTTTTTGAGAAACCTAGGCCTGGGTGAGACTTTATGAAGACCCTGTATATATTGTATAGTTTACATAGCGCAAAAAAAGTAGCAAAAAGTCTGCGCTCAATGGATTCGGGCAATTAACTAACCCCTTTAAAAAAACTATTGAAAATAGAATTGAAATTTATATTGAGACATTCGGCTGCCAAAATTTACATTGCGTTATTTCAGACATTTATTTCCACAAACATGATTCATGTTTCGGATTTGTTAAAATTAAAAAAAAACATGATTTTTTTAGTAGTTACAGATTGGAAAAAATGTAAACACTATAATAAAATTCAGTTAGTTGTACATTAGTTATGTAATCAATCAGGGCCGGTAATTTTTATAAGGCTTGGAAATTATTGAAATATTAGAATTGAGTCGAAAGACTCAAAAGAGAGATCTTAATACACCATTTTCGATGTAATAAGCCGTTACCTACACACCGATGTATTCACGATAAAAGCCACCGTCGCGCGTCGATGGCACTTTTAATACACAGTCGCTTTCAGAAACATTCTAAACTCTCAAAATCCCCGAATCTCCGTTTCAACCGTCACACAACACATTCTGATTGGTTACTGGCGTTCAAATTAACCAATCAGAGTGCGTTGTGTGACAGTTGAAACGGAGATTTGGAAATTATGAGAGTGGAGAGTGTTTCTCGAACGGGCTACAGTTCTCGTCAGTGATATGACCTGACGAGAACTGGTCGTCAACGTCCAGCGATGTCAGTACTTGATGTGTAAATTGGATAACTACTCAAATTCGAACCCTCGTAAAAAAACTGAACCGTTCCCGTTTCGAATCTATCCATAATGGCAATCAACAATCTGCTGGCTATTCCCGGCCATATTCAGGCTAGGTGAGGTTAGTTTGAACAGCTAGGTTGTTTGCCCAGCGAATGGCGGTAAAACTCCCGGAACGATGTGACCATGTTGTTGAAAGTGGCATTAAACCTAAATTAATAAAGAAACGCCAACGGTCCCTCGTTCCAAAAAACACTCTTAATCCCAAAATCTCCCTTTCAACTGTCACACAACCCACTCTGATTGGTTCATTTGAACAAAAAAAACCAATCAGGGTGCGTTGTGTAACGGTTGAAAGAGAGATTATGAGAGTGAGAGTGGTGTCTGGAAGTTCAGATAACATGGATCATCCAGGAATTGATTCCAATGATTTGATAAACAACAATCCTGAATCTGTTCCTGGAACTGTTCGAGTTGTATAAAATGCACTGTTCTTTTATGCATTGTATATTGTGTTGTACAGCATGTAAGTAGAAATTGTGTTCAATGTAAACATTAAACAGTACGCTTTCCACATCTGTTACAAAATCCTCGCCATAAGTGTGTTGCAGCAGAATTTGCATGCGGGGAACATTAGCATAATATGGTTTGGAGACTGGTAGTGCCTGAGAAGAAATGGTCCATTGCGTCTAGGAGATGATGCGAACGAACTGGTCCCAATACGGACTTATATGGTCAATTGGTAATGGACACTCACTTGTTTTACACTGTTCAAAGTAATTTAGGTTCAACATAATGTTCAATTTAATATTCTTAACTTCTTAACTTGGCTGACGGAACTTTGGATTTTTTTCTTCTATGTACTTTGTAGAAAAGTATATTTTTGTTATAAAGTCTCTTTAACCTCACCCAGTCTGGGTTGGGCTGGGAATAGCCAGGATCAGGAAGGAAAATTTATCAGTCGGAAATGCGAATGTGAATCTGATTTTGATTAATAATTTCGTCTTAAAGTTTAGGTGGGGATTTAAAATGCAATAAGAAAATTGCGTCTGAATAAATACTAAGTGTAAGCATTATTAGCTTGGATTTTATTAAAACAGTAAAACACATCTTCCATAGTAGCACAAACTGGAAGTGTGCCCAGCACACTAGCCGCATTCCCGCGCTGTATTGCAAGGGACAGTCTTTGCACTAAGAACGCCCTGGAGTTGATAGTATGAACGCCCAGTGAGCTGACTCAATTCGTCTCCAAATTAGTTTATAAAGAGATCGAGAGGTAGGAAAAAGATATTCTAGAATTTTCAATTTTCCTACCTACATGTGTTTTTCGTTAGCTGATAATATACGTAACTAACTGTAGCAAGTGACACAGCATGATAGATCACTGAGTGACTAGAAATTTCATAAAAACATGAACACAAGTGGCATAAGTTGGGTCGTTAGGACACCTGGTTTGTCTGGCTAACTAAACATTACAGGTGACAGCAGCAATAGAATAGACAGCGCACACCTTCTCTCACTAGGATAATCCTCATGGGCGTAGCCAGGATTTTGGCTGGGGGGGGGGGGCAGTGATATGATGACCATGTATGGATTCGAACCAGAACGGCCAACAATCCATGTCCTCACCAAGCTGGGTGTTGCTTAACTTCAGTGATTGGATGAGAACTTCAATGTGCCATCTACGATGGTTTACAGTTTACAGTAAGTCTTTATTCTTGTATCGTCTGTCTGTAGTATTAGTGCTAAGTCTATCAGTTCCGTGGCACATGATGAGGTTATTTCATTTTTTTCTTCCATCATCAGAGAATTCTAATCAAAATCTTGAGAATATAATAATCACTACGCGATAGGTAATTAGATAAATAAGATCGCCACCAACAGGATAATAAATTATTATTAACATTTATAACATATTTTCATAGAAAGATCTATACATATAAACAAAATACTATACACATATTACACATATAGGTATGAATAATAAAATATAAGGGCTGACTCCAGGACTTGAACCCACGCCATCATTACAAGAACTCGTCAACACAGACCACACATTGACTTAGTGCCAAAGCTATCTACATAACTACCATAATTCCATAATATCATAAAAGTTATAACTCATTTCAAAACCTGTCAACCAAAAGATGAAATAGATTAATGAAAATGCAAGTTTTCCATAACGTGGTCTCTGCAAGAGAGCAGTGGCGCAGCTAGATCCCCCTGCTACGCGCCTGGAAGATAGTAATATATACCTAAATTTCTTCTAAAGAGTATTATTATTATAAATCATTGCTGAGTACACTCTAAATACATCTTCTTCTTTCACTTTGCCTTTTCCCAAACCTACTTGGGGTCGGCACTTGTTCCATGAATCCTTTCCTTTCATAACTTTCTATTTAGCGCGTCCTCTTTTCTCCAGTTTTTCTCTCTTACGTCTTCTTCAACTTTGTCTCTCTAAGTACATAATTATACATATTAAGTAGATAGATACAAATGACTACACTCTGAGGACTTATCATTTAGGTACGTTTACTAATGGGATAATTGCATCTTACCTATATCTGTTAACGATCAAGATCCCATCTACCTTGATCAGATTCATCGGATATCAGTCCATTACGTAAGGATTTAATTGAACTCTACATATAGAATCAGAGGTACCTACAATTAACACTAATATCGAGCCTTGACGGGTATTATTATTATAATATGCTTTCTTAGGTAAGAAAAATATATACAGTAAAATACAATAAAATTATAAAAAAAAAACAAGAACGAAAAAAAAGGCGGGGTTATTCCAATCTCTTCCACCCGACCCTTCCACAGTCAAGGGTTAAAACGGGAGGTAGGTAGGTATAAGTATCTTTTGCTTCTAGAATTCTAAAGATTCTGAAATAGTTTTTACTTCTCTGTAAACCAACCTCAGTAACTGGATCGATAACGAAGTCATAACTAAAGGTCACTTGTTCGAGTCCCAAGAAAGGCGAAATTTTAATGCTGGCAGTGTACCGGTGCTTTGTCAAGGCTTCAGCAACATAGGAGAGCACCACTGAGTCTAGAATGGCACACCAGTGGCGGTCTCTAGGTCAGGACTCTGGCAGAGTAACACAGCAGAGGCGGATTTTAGAGAGCTATCGCTTTGAATGAAAGATCGACTTTTGAGTTTCTTGACAATGAGTTACAAAAATACTCATATATCATTCAGTTCTAAATTTCTGACATTAAATTATTATTGAAAAGTTTTACTTTGACTAGGATTTACATCTCATGATATTTATACTTATTATAGGTCCATATACACATTTTTCGTCCTGTTAAATCTTTTTGAGGGCTACTCCTGTAGCAAAGCCTTGTCTCTAGACTTCTGAGGGTTACTTCTACACACAGGCCGCCACTGGTCACATGTCCTGGTTTAAGAACCCGCGAGCTACTCTATTCTTGTGCCGAGACTTCTGAGGGTTACTTCTACACACAAGCCGCCACTGGTCACATGTCCTGGTTTAAGAACCCGCAAGCTACTCTATTCTTGTGCCGAGACTTCTGAGGGTTACTTCTACACACAAGCCGCCACTGGTCACATGTCCTGGTTTAAGAACCCGCAAGCTACTCTATTCTTGTGCCGAGACTTCTGAAGACACAAAAGGTAAAACTGGTCGCGGGCAGAATAGCTCGGGACATGTTTCTATTTGGGGAGAGAGAGTGTGGCATTATGTCCGACCGGAGACAAGGACCATTTCTCCGGAGGAAGAATTTTATTCTCGAATTTATTAAGTTTCCGAATTCCGGTCAGAGTTTCTTAAACAGTTGACCTGTGGACCAATACGATCTACTTACCAAGGTTATTATGCAACAATCTATGCTCAACAATCTGATTCTTGTGAAAGATCCCAGGTTGGACCACTATATCCGAAATAAAATGTATTCATAATTTGATTACAATTGTTTGTCAGGGACAACTTTCGGTGTCTCGAGTTGTCCCGGCACTTAATGAGTGCAGTATTGTGCATGAGGTTAGCAGTAGTACCATCGGGCCTGGCACCCGCCCCTAATATGATTTATAATATTAGTGTATAACTAGATTTAAAAATCATAAAATCAACATTTTCATCAAGCAACAAAATTCTAAATAATGACATTAGAAAATTTAGGTTTTCTTCGATCCTAAAAATGAAAATCAAAATTGATTCAAGGTGTCCGCAAGTGTAATAATTAAAAAGAGGTTATGGGTTGCTTGTAGTAATCGTAAGTTTTACAAGTACTCGGGCTCTAGAGAATTTCATTAGGAATCACTCTTGTACAAACAGAAATCAATCTGAAGTAGAATTAATGTTCAAAGAGAGAATTTCACGATTGGAACTGGAACACCGCTCCGGTTGGTATTGTTCCGATGATCGTAGATTTGTAGTGGCTGCATTCCTCGGACCACGCCATTTCGGGCCACGGCTACGCCGGGCTGGGCCGTTATACAGACCAGGCATCAACTGAGCCGGGAACTTTCTGTTGCGCACTTTTTTCTCGGAGTTTCTCATAGTGGTGCATTGGTGGTCAAGTGGTAGAGGCGCTAGTTTGGTAATCCAGACAGCGTGGGACTCTGTTGGTTTGGATCCCATCTAATGAATGAAATTTTCGAAAAATAAATCGTTAAAAATATTTACTTATATACTACTTTTTTTGGAAAAAATGTGATTTCTTCTTAAGAAAAATACACAAAAGGATTTCATGATTACTGAATTCATTTTGATGAAATAATTCTAACGAAGTTCCTGAGATCTCAATTTAATCATTTAAGAATTATGCGCCGTCAGAGAGGTTCAAGTTTTGGGATTTTTCCTAGTTTGGTCACTCTAGAATCTACAGGTAGATGTGCAAATTAACTCAAACTGAGTAAAAAATCACTGTCAAAATACTTATTGTCGGTCGTAAATAAATTTCAATTGGCGGGATTAATACAGCTGTCCCGGTAGCACAGCGGTCAATTCGTCGCGTCCGTCGGTCTAGTAATCCAGAGGTCGCAGGTTCGAAACCCAGCCGGGACATGACAAGTTATCCTCCCATTTGGGATTTCGACCCCATCATAATACGTCCTAGGTTTACAAATGGAATTATTTATTTATCGTATGACATCAAACACCTCGGCCGAGGTGTGAAGAACGCCTATACAAAGAAAGAGACAGCCCGGCAGAGTGTACGTAAGCAACATGAATTTCAAAAATCGCGATTTTTATTGCAGAAATGGGCTCTACGTTGAAAAATAAGTTGATTTGACTCTTTGTTTAACTTCCTAGGCCACCGGGAACCCTATTTTCGAGACCCCCCAACAATCGTGAAAGACATGAAAAGATTCATAATTTTGTTTTTGTTTTTTTTTTTTTTTTTCTGTTTTTTTTCATACGGATCCTTTGAGACCCGACTTCGTGTCTTTCACTTGGCACTGAAGATTAAGTGAGGTGTCTAAAGTGATCAAGATATAATGGAGATGAGCCCGGACCAAAAAAAAAATCTAAATTATAAGCGGGCGGCCCATTTGGGCGGCCTCGGGTTTTGGGAGCCCAAATCGGGAATTGAAGGATAATACTAGTCTTAAGTGGTATCAAATGAAAGATCTTGATGAGCAGATACCAAATTTATTGATTTTATTCCTTCATCCGGTCCACTGGGTGGCACCTGGTGGCCTTTTCATTTTCTTTGGCGGGTAGGTACCTTCGAATTCTTAGCTTAGTGGTCAGATCTTGGCCAGTATGTATTATTCGAGATGACCTCGCTTTCTCACTGCAAAATTTTAAAGTTTAAGTTTCCAAGTATTAATTTAGTTCATTTTCCGTCCGTTTCTGTAGAAGATAACTTTGTCTATTGGTAGCATGCTCGACCTGCCACCCAGTCAGCATGGGTTCGAATCCTGGCGGGGACGAAATTTTTTAGCTCTATATTTTCAATTTGGGCTTAACGTTGTTTTGTTTTTCCGATCTTTATATTTGATCTTCATGACGACCCCATTACCCTCGCGAGGAAAATTTTAGAAGTTGCAGAATTGGACAATGACCTGTGGCGGCATTACGAGATTGATTTTGGACAATCATGGTTGGATGGAGATAAAATATGATGAATTATGTAGCTCTCATAATGTCGATGCTACTCACTAAAAGTTTTGACAAAGTAGTGACTTTCGCCAAGTGGGTAGCATACTAGGCTTGGGTTCGATCCCCTTGAGGGAAGTTTTTTTTTCTCTGTCCATTATGTCCGGGGTACACTCATACCTCGTGAGGTATTGATAAGGGACTTCACAACCGAGTTCTCTCCCGCTCATGGTTTTATCAACATCAAATTGTCTCCCGTCGCGTCGCTTGCATTTTTACCTGATTTTATACCTACATAGTTTAGGCCTAGCATAAAAATTATAATCGAAACACCTAGGAATCATTGATATAGACCTGAGGCATGGCCTTCTATGTATTTTTGCTAACCCTATGATAAACCCAAGGCATGGCCTTCTATATATTTACCTAACCATATTATAATCCCGAAGCATTGCCTTCTATGTATTATCCTTAACCCTATATACTATATTCCTGAGGCATGGCCTCCTATGTATTTTACCAAACTCTACTAAACACTGAAGGCATTGCCTTTCTTTAGTTAGAGATTTTATAGATTTCCTTATAAAAGGCCCATTCTTATATAAAAATGATAATTTTATAGTTTTCATTTTCTTAAATACCTAATGTAAAAAAGCATGGTCTTTTTTCCGGGAGAGATACTCGTGGTGACCCCTGCAACAAGCCGGAGAGAATTCGGGTAAGAAAAGGTCAACGGGAGAGACCTCATTACCTCACCTTGATAAGGTGATTACAAATTAATTTCTTTGGCATTTGTAAATCCAGGTGTTTTAGTGTCCCTCATAGGAGGCTCCGAGGTCTATTTAGCATTGAAAGATAAACCTAATCATGTGGAGAATAGAATCAAAAGATCTTGCATTGCAAATTTATATATTAATTACTCACTTTGGGGACTTAGGGGGCCAAATCTGTGATCCAAATACATATTGACCTTAGAAAAATTAAATACGTACTGCTAAAACTATATCTAAAAAAAAGACAACTTGGTACATTCACATTTTCCCAGCTTATTTACTTTTGTCATTCCTAATGTTTCAGTAGTGTATGAACCTATATTTTCGTACAAAAAGAACTGATATCCCCCCAAAAACACCACTTCGTGGTTAAAAAAAGAAGAACGCCTCACTCAAAGAATGATTATAATTAGCTAAAAATAATTGATATCAAATTGAGAACACCTTGTCCCCTCTCTTTCTATATCTCTGCACTCCTCTCTGAATTTATTCCTCTTATGTTTGGCTTTATTTATCCTTTCTAGGAGTCATCCCAAACTTGATTTCTCTTTAAATTTACTTGTTGCACGGCAATAAAAAATGGCGGTCGCGGTGTAATTTTCTCGATTCAAATCATACTCCGACCGCCATTTTTTATTGCCGTGCAACAAGTAAATTTAAAGAGAAATCAAGTTTGGGATGACTCCTAGAAAGGATAAATAAAGCTAAACATAAGAGGAATAAATTCAGAGAGGAGTGCAGAGATATAGAAAGAGAGGGGACAAGGTGTTCTCAATTTGATATCATTTATTTTTAGCTAATTATAATCATTCTTTGAGTGAGGCGTTCTTCTTTTTTTAACCACGAAGTGGTGTTTTTGGGGGGATTATATTTTACACTTTACAAAGAATACAAAGAAAGGAAAAGAAACAATGGGACTCTTAGTCGGGCAGTATAAATAAGGGATATTAATTATTATTGCCGAGGGAAATCTCTGACAATTAAGAACCAAAAGTTTCACAACTTCCCCGGACTGTCTCCGTCGCCACTGGTTTGCAGATCTCAAGTACCTGAGCTGGTATCTCCGAGTAAGTACGTAGGACGGCACCGGATGTAGAAGTGGATTGGACCATTTCATCTCGTCTTGGAAACAAGGCTTGTCTGGTAACAGTTTCAAATTGAGAATTTTTTTTCTTCAATGAGAGAGCGAGTAGGTTTTAGGCTTGTCTTAAGTAGTGTAGACCTATAATAGACCAAGAAATGGCTCTAGAAACTACTAGGAAGACATGGGTTTTTATTCAAGTTCGAAGTTAAGCGCCGATAATTTTGATGACTTTGCAAGCAAGACAATCTATGTAACATTATTTTTATTAACTTTAATAACAACGTTGAAAAAAAATATACTTATAATTACTTGTATATCTAACCATTAGCTCAGTTGGAATTGAGACTGTTGAACTTTTAATTAGAGCTCTGGATTTAATACTAGGTCAAAGTTTGACCATACTTGAGATGATTGATAGTGATCCAGCCTTCTTGACACATTTCTTAATATCTTTCTTATTTCTTAATATCTTTTTTTTATCCAGCATTTTCAAGTCGTAGTGGTCTTGAAATAGCTTCGAATGGTAGACCACTAATCTACTCCCTATCTAAAATAGAACCCCAGCCAGACAACAGGTCTACTCCCTACCAGGCGCGGCCGGTGCTAAGGAGCTGTGGAACTGCGGCACCTCCAGACGAAAAAGAAAAATAGAGGATTTTCTCAAGTCCTAGCTCGTACAAAATGAAAATTACCACACATTACTAGAATAGTTAATGCATAGTTATTATGATTGATATGGTTTTTACCATATCCATTGATATGGATTGATATGGTTTTTACCATAGTTCTTTTGAACTCGAACTTTTAGATTCTGAAAGAGTGACTCTATAAATTCCATTTTAGTCCGGTTTATGTGGCAGCACCGCGAAAACATTTTCTACCGGTCGCCGGGTAGAAAATGCTACAAAGCTGCTGGCCTAACTCCTATTTTTAGACCTCAGCTAGACAATAACAACTAGTCTTCTCTTCATTTATAGTTCTCAGCCCAGGGGCCAGATTGCTGTCCTACTTCCTATTCATAGACTTCAACCAAACTGATGGTCTAGTTCATAGTTCTATCTATCTTCTATTATATTAAAGTGTTGTTTTTCAACTTTATAGTTATATACACCAACTAAGAAATTCATAGTTCATAGTTCAATCTGGGCACCTCCCTATGCCCAAGTCTGAACAATAATCCATTCCATCATGCACACACCATAGTCGCTGGTTAATTGCCTGCTGTTTTAGCCTGTATGATGTGCAATAAATGAATTGTTTATTAAAACAACACATCCCATGTGGCGGAGAAGTATTTTTAGACCCTTTCTCCAGTCTCCGGGGAAACACAATGAATTTGCAATATGGGAAACACCGGGAATGACTGAATGATATGCCAAAAAAATGTGTAACTGTGTACATATATTATGTAATTACATTAATACAGAGACTTTTTTAACAGGGAAGGAATAATAATAATAATATCGCCTTATTTATACTATATGAATTGGGAATATTAAAGTCCCTTTATTCCAGCAGTAAGCTCAAGCCATATTATTATGTGGTAAAAGTTCCGAATAACTTGTCATGTCCCGGCTGGGTTTCGAACCCACGAACTCTGGAATCTTTGGATTCACAGAGTGCCGCGTTTACCACTGAGCTACCGGTCAGAAGGAACTGTGATTTTTCAATTTTGGAAAATACTCTGATCGATATGAGAAACACTATGAATTCACTGAATGGCGAAGACGAAAATTTGCATAAGACAAAAATTTATTGTGTAGTAGAATCAGTCAAACCTGAATATAAGAGAACTGGATATAAGAGAACGATCCCAGGTCCAATGTACCTGAAATTTTATAAGGGAAAATAACCTCTTTACAAGAGAAACCTGGAATAGAAGAGAATCAAATTCCGGTCCCTTGACTTCTCTTATATTCCGTTACCTTACACTCTGCCGCGCTGTCTCTTTCTTTGTAGAGGGCGTTGTTCACACCTCGGCCGAGGTGTTTGAATATCCAGGTTTGAGTGTATTTAGAAATTGGTTAACACTATGAATGTCAATCGGAAATAATGTAGGTAATTAAAATGTACAATTGTACATAAGTAAGTAAGAATATACATTATACATATATACCAACCAGTAAGGATATACATATACATGGTTGGTTGCCATACAAAAGTACAAAATTGATCCTGCATCATTGTCATTAGAAATAAAACATTCTTTTGTAAACAATTCTCCTGTCCTACATTCATATTGGTGTAATTTTTGGTCGATTTGAATATATTTCCTTTCCAAGTACGCATTATTGAATTTTATGCAGGAAATTTCAACAAGAAATAACCTATTCTGTGCAGACCTCGAGAAATTTTCTTCGTCAGCAGTTATAAGTTGTAATAAACAAAATCTCATTCAATGGTGGTAGATCGTGTGATAAATATGTATATCTGTATATTATTCTACAAACATTTATAATATCTAATATGTATACGAATAGGTATACATAATGTGTATAATCGGTACCTAACCAACATCTCACCATCAAGGTAAGCATCCATAGGGTGACGTCACTCTATCACCATAGCTCTCTGTTGTAGCACTCTCGAACCCACGCACTTCCGATTGAGAGGATAGGAGTCAGAGCCACACGGCTTCTACATGGAATCAATTTGCCAGGAGGAATTAGAAGAACGGGGAGAGGTGGGTGGAAGGGGAAGAAAGGGAGAGGGAGAGAGGAGGGAAAAAGAGAGAGGGAGAGAGCAGGAGGAGAGAAAGAGGGTGAGAGAAAAGGACGGAGGGAAAGAGGAGGGGGAGAGCAAAGGAGAGAGAGAAAGGGAGGGAGGGAGAGAGAGAGAGAGAGAGAGGGTGAGAATGGTGAGATAGAAAGTAATTCCGACAAAAACCACCATAGATCAATCTACCAAAGAAAATTTCCTGCAAAACAGACAAGAAGTCTGACAAAATTGTGCTTGATTCACGACATAAACATCATAAATTAATTTAATTCCGTGTAAAATTACGAGAAACGGTAGATAAATGAACTCTCGTAAATCTAAATGACTTTTGACTGATGTGTTGTATGAAGTTTAATGTGCATTTTGAAATAATGAGTATACATCCTGTCCCCATGTTTAATGTCTGAAGCCTATGGACGACTCAATATCCTCAATAAACTTTCACCGGCACACTGACATACACACTGACACACACCACACACACATACACACACACACTCACACACACACTTACACACACACACACACACACACACAGATACACACACCAAGCAGGCCGGCTACATACACCCCCATACTCTTCTATATGTCACGCGTGGGGCTGGAACCACATTCAGATGTCTCGGGTAATAATTTACTGGTTCAAAGCTCTAGCGTGCTGGGTGCTGGTCTAGCTGGAGCCACACCATGTGGACAGAGGTGGGTAAATATTTAGGTGGGGTCGAGCACCGACCATTAAAAAGGACTAAAAATTCGAAATCACATCCGGAATCGAACCCGAGACCTTGAGGTGGTCTCGGGTTCTACAGACAGTTGTGGCTAACCTCTTCTTTAATTTCCGCATGGTACTGGAAAATTTCGATTTCTAATAATAGAAATTTATCAGAAGTATAAGTAGTGCTTTATTTAGACTGTCAGCGCAAGACAGGTAGTCCCATTATGCCAACAGTTTAACAAAGCACCTCTTTTTTTATTTGAGTATAGATACAATATAATAAATAATGCAACAACCAGCGAGGTAAAGACTTCCTGATGCTGGCATTCCGGCCCAACCCAGGCTGGGTGAGGTAAAAGTGGGTAGTAGGTTTGTGAGTTTCCTACGAATGGAGGGTAACACCCCCGTCGTGATATGACCATCATGCAGTTGAAAGCTACGTTAAACCGAAAATAAGAAGAAGAAAAAAAATAATGCAGTGTTTTTACCTTTATGTTCTACCTAGAACCAAATTATAAGAAAGGTTTAGAGCGAAGAAAAGGTAAACTTTCCCTTGTCTGAGGTATGGTGCTCTGTGAGCGGTCCAAAGTCTGACTTAGGGGCGGTCTTGGGACTCAAACCAACGACCTCCAGATTCCATTGAGGTCGGTTCGTTTCTACAACTATACATATTTGCCACTTATTAATAATAACACTCTTTAGTGGAAGGTAACCACCAGGCGAGGTTAATGTTCAAAGTATTTTCTACCACCTAACCCTCGGAGTCTTATTATTATGTGGTTACAAATTCAAATTAATGAGGATTCGAACAAACGGACCACTACGCTACCTGGACTACCAGACTAGCGCGTTAACCACTCGACTACCAGCGCACCTATGACTGTGTACAGAATGGGGCTGAATGTGTACCGTAACAGCTAGTTCATGTTCAGTTACTCAGCTATTTTAGGAATATTTACATACTTAAAAGTACTGATAGTAACAGCAGCAAGAAGTAGTATTGATGATGGAGTAGGCATATCTGATGAAGATAAAGTACAGAAATGGAATTGATTTCCAAGTAACCTTATTAAGAACCTATGAATGGAAATAATGTATGCAGAGATAGTATAGATAGAGGTTAAGGCCTTGCGAAATGGCTCTCAGCTCGCTCGGTTTATGAATGAGATGATAGAGAGTTTAACTGATATGAATATGCATTAGGAAGCAGAAGTATAGGATCTAGTAGAACTATGTCGACTTTATTTAAATTTTAATATCTAAAGACAACTAGTCAATCTAGTATACTCAAAGTCAATGATGAGATTATTTATCATCTTCTATACGAGAAAATTGTAAGATAGCTGGTGAAAAGAGTTTCAATCTACTTTATAATTATCTGCTGGGACTCATTTATTACTCTAATAATAATTCCGTATTCGTATAAGATACTAGCCGTTTGCCCGTGCTTTGCAACGGGACTAAATTTCAAATTTATTAAGGCATGGCCGTACTGCTGGACAGCAATGCCTTTTTGAACTTTTTATAATTTTTCTGGACAAAGCGATAATGGTTTTGGGGGGGTCAATTCTGAGTCATTTTTCGCTATCTCTTACCGTTTTGGCTAAACAACTCCGGACAAACAAACATAGATAGGTAGGTAGGTAGGTAGGTAGGTAGGTAGGTAGGTAGTCCTTTTTTCTGTTTTATATATAGAGATACCCAGATACCTAACGGTGGTGGAAGGACGCCCAGATCCAATCTCTCTTAGGCTCCTGCCATGTACTATGATTGGGTTTTAACGTTCCAGTACTCATACGACAAAGTTAGACCGTAAATTACCCTAAAATTGCTGAGAATCATACCTCATATTAACCTGAAAAAAAAAAGTTATCATATTTGTGTTAATCACTTTCGTGATGTCACAACTACTCTAACTCGCTTTACTAAATCTACGCTGAAACCGGGACTTGAACCACCGACCTCCAGGTTACAAGTCCGTCGCCTTATCGATCAAGCTACTGAGGTCGGTACCTCATATTAACCTCACACAACTTGGATTGGGTTGGCAATGCCAGCCTCACATGTTCTTTCCTTGATAAGTAGTAGGATTTTTTTTTCTTCAGAAAATTCGGACCAAATCGAGGATCGAACTTAAGATCTTTGGACGGTGGGTAGTAGTCATAACCGTTACATCGCACTGCACGGAGATGGGCACCGACCTATTATGTTTATACAGTCATAATTATGTTTGTTTGTATAGTTATCTATGGATAGGTGATTCAATTTTTTGTACGATCTGTGTATAATACCCAGGATCTTTTGCATCTCTGGCAAAGGTCACACCACTCACTTATTCTTCTATAGAAAGAGTTAATTTGGCTTCGTCATTTATTCTCCCCACATCACAAGCCAATGGTCACTCAGCCATTTGTATTCTTCACAAATTTGTACAAAGATAACGCGGCACGTACTAGAAATATTAATAATAGTAATAATATGGAATACCAAAAACAATAATGTTCAATAATTCATGTATGTTAATTTGGCAGCCCACATCCATATTGGGACTGGCAGTAGGAATCAGGAACCCAGATAGATATTTGGACTGCAGCCTCCACAAGACACACACATGGTACCTATTGAAGTGATAAATCTAAAGCTCGCTGTATTCATTAACCAGGTTCCGACATGATCAACAAAGCCTCAACTTTCACTCTTCAGAAGATATTGTAGGACTAGCCATCAGCGGTTCTAAAAGAAAGAAACTATAGCGGTAATACAATATTCCTCCGCGGAAAGCTTAAGAACAAGTTAAGCAACGTTGAACTGGGAGAGGACATGGATTGTTTATTCTATAGACCTAACAATCTACTGAAGATATTCTAAAAGTCCAAGTGTTGAGGTATCGCGATGACCACCAACTTGAAAAGCTTAAAACACCTGTGCTTCTTAATTCAAAGGTTGTGGGTTCGAATCCCAGGACGCACCTAATTTTCTGATAGAGATTTCGGCTCCTGGGACAGCATGACTGTAAGGTTTCTTACCTCTGACTACCTCAGTCAATACTTATATTCTTCTTTAGCTTTCTTCTATTTCGTTGGTTTTCTTCTTTCTTTCTATGCCTTGTAAACGGTAATGAATTATTTTTGAACTGTCAGAAATTATTGTTTGGGAAAATTCCTTCAAAATTGAACAGTCGATACAGAATGTTTGGAAGAATTTGGGTAAGTGAATCATTAAAAAAAGTTGATACATCTACATATGTATTACCTATGTACTCAAGGTACATAAGTACCCAAGATACATCAGTACCCAAGGTGCATAAGTACCCTAGGTACAGAAGTACCCTAGGTACATAAGTACCCTAGGTACATGAGTACCCAAGATACATCAGTACCCAAGGTGCATAAGTATCCTAGGTACATAAGAACTCAAGGTACACCAGTACAATATATAATAGTAGGTACAGACAGAGTTAAACGATAACACACTTTAAGGAGCACTGTATTCCACAGTAATAACATGTAAATATTAAACAAGTACCAACGTATGGTGTCATAGGCAGAAATAAGTCCCATGTCCCTTGCAACTTCGACTTCTAAATATGGCACATTCATAATGCATAACAAATATGATTACAAAACACCAGGGCGTTCATTCAGGACTCCGAACAATATTTACATTGGACTCTATGTACAATATTTACATTATGTATTCTATGTGCATTATTTATGAATTCTGTTTGGATAGGCTCCAAATTGGGAAGAAACACATAGAGTCATTACGAGGAACTGAAATCAAAGTGCTCCCTAGGTAACTGAATGTGATGCAAAACTATAGAACGTTCAGTCAGGTCTTGTTGCAAAAAATCAACAAAAATAACAATGATTGTGGTGTAGGAAATGTAGGAATGGACCTGTAGTCTGGCCAGGGAACATGGCAAAAAAATTCAACAAGGAGTAGACCAGTAGGCTGGCTAGAGCTAGAGAATAACGTATAGTAGACATGCGCGGATATAGGGGGGGGGGGGCACGGGGGGCACGTGCCCCCCCAGATTTTTTCGGTAAGCGGTGTTTCTCAAATTTTATTATACCTAATCCCGTAAAAAAAAAAAAGATCTCAATGAGTTAGGGGGCACGGGACCCAAAATAATTCCCAATTATAAGACTAATCCCGTTTAAAAAAAGATCTCAATGAGTTAGGGGGGCACGGGCCACAAAATAATTCCCAATTCTAAGACTAATCCCGTAAAAAAAAAGATCTCAATGAGTTAGGGGGGCACAGGCCCCAAAATAATTCCCAATTCTAAGACTAATCCC
>CM044959.1:36215901-36404342 GCA_024516035.1 Bactericera cockerelli
GGCTCGTCCTGAAGCACATATTTCTATGTGTGTATCGTGAGATCTTGGGATTTTTCCTTAAAAGCTTTTAAACCCTTGGGAAAGAGCAAGCTAGCGTGGCTTGTTAAGGGTTGGTTAGTCCGTTCTCTGTTTATACAGGGTGATCGAAACCACCCAGCCACTATCTTTTTCTCGAGAACGGTTTGAGTTAGGATCTTGAAACAAAAAATTAGTCCCCAATATGGAGTCTGAAGTTTCATGGGAAAATATTTTGAACCTCCGCCCACCGCCCCTAAGGGCGTTTTCAGGGGGGCACATGTCCGTTCCTCCCGAATTTTAAATGGAATGCATATTTTTTTATTTTACATTCAAAACATGCAAAGCAAGTTAGTAACACTAGTAAAAAGAAAAAAAATATTCCTTGGTTCGAGTCCCGAAAAAACACGGCTTTTAGAAGAAAATAGACCCAGGTTCCGGAAGTCATTACGGGCACCCGGTAAACGTTGTAAAAAAAACAAAAATGTCAAAAAATAGGTAAAGTTCTCCTCTTTAATTAAATGTACTTACTTTTATTCTTCAAGTAAGTCATAGGTCCTTAAATTGGTCATAAACTTTTTTCAGGTTCAAAAGACCAAAAGTCCAGAAATTTAAATTCGACCCCCTATTTTTTTTTCTTCAACATAAAAGTAGAAAATAAGTAGCATACAATGCAAAAAAAATTAACTCTCTGCGATTTTTTTTCTGAAAATGGCAGACGAATAACCTCTGAAAAGCGTTCATTTCCGTGCGCGTGTGTCATGACACGAGTCCGTGCCTGAAGTTTGTATGTACGATGTAGATAACTCACCTCTACAGATGTTCAAAAACACCACCCTCTGCTGCAATACATTTCCTGAGTCTGCCAGAATAGGTGGCATGAACTCTCTCTAGCTCCTCGGGTGTGATGTTCCGGCAGATCTCAATGATACGCAGCTTCATATTTTCCACATCTGTTGGCCTGGTTCGGTATGCTAAATCTTTCACCTTTCCTCACAGGTAAAAATCAATGACGGTGAGGTCCAGGGTGCCGGGGGGATAAGGGTTTGGTTCTCCTTTGTCGATCCATCTTTGAGGGAAAAAGCGATCAAGTTGTTCTCGCACCCTCAGATAAAAATGGGGTCTAATTTAACCTATTCACTTGATCCTTGGCAGATAGCTGTTGATGCAAGGAAAATAATGAAAATTACTCTCCTTTAGAATTTGCTCAATGCACGTGTAAGGAATGGCCGAATCTCTTGCTATACGAGTACCTATCTCGGATGCTGACTTCATGGTTTACAGTAACCGCAGAACGAACATTAATAATATTATCATCAGTTGTCGTTCTTTTTCTAATTTTGTAGAGGTGAGTTACCTACATCGTACATACAAACTTCAGGCATGGACTCGTGTCATGACTCACGCGCATGGAAGTGAACACATTTCAGAGGTTATCGCAGAAAGTAAATTTTTTTCGTCTTTCCGCACCCTGGACCTAACCGATTTTCACCTGTGGGGAAAGGTGAAAGATCTAGCATACCGAACCAGGCCAACAGATGTGGAAAATATGAAGCTGCGCATCATTGAGATCTGCCGGAACATCACACCTGAGGAGCTAGAGAGAGTTTAAAAAAAAAAAAAAAAAAAAAAAAGATGAGTGTTTCACAGCCTTTTTTATTTCGTAGCCATGAAACAGGAGCTACTGTAGACGCTTGTGGTCTGTGTTGCAGCCTGCCCATCCCGTAGTACGCCTCCCCTCTGATGGGCGAGAAGTGACACAATACTTCCCATTTAGGTGCTGGGTCAACACGAGCGCACCGGAAGGTAACCCTTACAAACAACTGTAACCAAATTTTGAATACAAATTTTTGTCGGCGCGGGGGTTCGAACCCGGGACCTTCCGCATGGCAAGCGAGTGCTTAACCACTGAGTTCATGCCACCTATCCTGGCAGACTCAGGAAATGTATTGCAGCAGAGGGTGGTGTTTTTGAACATCTGTAGAGGTGAGTTATCTACATCATACATACAAACTTCAGGCACGGACTCGTGTCATGACACACGCGCACGGAAATGAACGCTTTTCAGAGGTTATTCGTCTGCCATTTTCAGAAAAAAAATCGCAGAGAGTTAATTTTTTTTGCATTGTATGCTACTTATTTTCTACTTTTATGTTGAAGAAAAAAAAATAGGGGGTCGAATTTAAATTTCTGGACTTTTGGTCTTTTGAACCTGAAAAAAGTTTATGACCAATTTAAGGACCTATGACTTACTTGAAGAATAAAAGTAAGTACATTTAATTAAAGAGGAGAACTTTACCTATTTTTTGACATTTTTGTTTTTTTTACAACGTTTACCGGGTGCCCGTAATGACTTCCGGAACCTGGGTCTATTTTCTTCTAAAAGCCGTGTTTTTTCGGGACTCGAACCAAGGAATATTTTTTTTCTTTTTACTAGTGTTACTAACTTGCTTTGCATGTTTTGAATGTAAAATAAAAAAATATGCATTCCATTTAAAATTCGGGAGAAACGGACATGTGCCCCCCTGAAAACGCCCTTAGGGGCGGTGGGCGGAGGTTCAAAATATTTTCCCATGAAACTTCAGACTCCATATTGGGGACTAATTTTTTGTTTCAAGATCCTAACTCAAACCGTTCTCGAGAAAAAGATAGTGGCTGGGTGGTTTCGATCACCCTGTAGTCCTCTAGCGAGACTCGGGTCTTCTCCCTGCTCAGCCTCCCCAGTTAGACTTTGTTATTGTTGTTGCAAGCTTCATGGAATTTCGTGTATATTCTAAGTTTTATTGATTTCAAGGCACAATGGAGTTAAATGTGAAAACAAGTTGACCTGTAATTTCTTTTGAGTGGTAGTTTAATTGAAGAATAAGAAATGTGGGCTGAACTTACATTTTGAATGGGTATGCCGAGGGTTTCACCTTCTAGCACAACGCTCCCACAGATCTCATCCAGGACAGGCGTCCAGTCCTTTACTTCCTCGATATGGGCAACCTCACGCTGTAGATTTTTGAGCTTTTCGATGACCTGGGAACGAGAATATTATTATAGTTAGTTCTGCCCAAAATTGTTTTCTTTTCTACAAAACCAATCCATCAAAATCGAAATTAATTGTATTCTGATAGATATCAATCGGTGTAAGAGAGTTCTCTTTTTCCTTATCTTAAATTAGAGGGATTAGAACAAGTACAACTTTAATTAACGGCACCCTGAAATTTAAAGAAATCGTTGGATAAATCAGAGAAATACATCTACAAAAAATTAATTCTTCATACATCTCACAGGAATAAATAGAGCAAAATTTTATGACACAAAAACCTCCTAATACAAGACCAGTTTTTTAAATCCAACTCCTCCAGAAGATCTGATACTTACAGTGTGAGAGTTGCTGAAGAAGTGAATGACCTTAATCCAAAGTTCAGCCCTGGTTTCAGTTTCGTGAATCAACTCAGCACATTGCTGCAGCAAGGCGTAGCTTTTCTTGCTCAGGTCAGGAACGTCTTCAGCGGACTTGAGGAACCAAATCAGCTTCTCTTGCACCTCCTGCAATGATAGACCCGAATTATAATGGTGTAAGGAAAGATTGAAATTTGGATACAAAAGTTATAGTGTTTTCTTTCATTTTAGGCGTATTACTATTGTTTACAGGCTTTAAGAAGCCATTAGCAGCCTTAACAAGATGGATCCCACTCGTTTCCACTAGTTGTATTTGGTGGTAAATAAGGACTTTATAACTTAGTTAGTAAAAGTTATAAAACAAAGTTCTTCCCTAATTTATAAGGGTTCTTTACTCTGTGGTTCACAATTGCGGGATGAATTTCACACACAGAGTAATTTCAATATTTTTTTAATCTGTAATAGTATTCTAAGATAAATTAATTTATAATAGTATTCTAAGATAAAGTCTTGGCCGACAGTAAAAAAAAAAGATAATTCTAAATAAGGTAGTTTATGCTCAGTCGGTGATCAATTTCAACTGTACAAATACGCCACCTCAGCAATCTTACCTTGGCTGCTATCAGATACTGCTCGTTCTGTCTGTACAGTTGCTGAGCACTGGTGGCGCAGGTGCCTGATGTGAACTCCTCCATGTGTATCGATCTGCTGGTCTCCTCCAGCTGGTGTTCTAGCTGACTCATCTCTTCCCTCAGGTCAATAATGGTCCTACGAAATAAATCAGCATCAATGAATCGTCCCGGGTTCAAACCCCCGCGCCGACAAAAACTTGTATTCAAAATTTGGTTACAGTTCTTTGTAAGGGATACCTTCCGGTGCGCTCGTGTTGACCCACCACCTAATTGGGAAGTATTGTGTCACTTCTCGCCCATCAGAGGGGATGCATAGTACGGGATGGGTAGGCTACAACACAGACCACGAGCGTCTACAGTAGCTCCTGTTTCATGGCTACGAGAAAAAGTCTGTGAAACACTCATCTTTAAAAAAAAAATATTTAAAGGGGATTTATAGATGTCAAAAAAGCCTTCGACAAACTTTCTACGCCATTGGCGGGAAATATTTCGGTGAAATTATTGACAAGGGCGTTTCACTAGACTACACTTATACTTCAACAGTATTTTAGTTCTCTCGACAAGTTTTTCTCTTGAATTAGGCCAAAAGTTTTTGGTGCAT
Organism: Bactericera cockerelli; assembly: GCA_024516035.1. Lineage (NCBI taxonomy): Eukaryota > Metazoa > Arthropoda > Insecta > Hemiptera > Triozidae > Bactericera > Bactericera cockerelli. The sequence continues at coordinate 36,220,540 of CM044959.1, forward strand.
TTTATGGCCCAACCTAAGGTGTATTTTTCTTTTGGATAATTTTTTTTCCAGGTTCGGTATTTCCCAATATTTCCATTTTATTCCAAATATTTCCAGTCTAGCTTCCCCACTATTCGTGAAAGAAAAATGCGTTTCGGTACTTTTAAAGGTTAACAATGGACTTAAGCTATAAAAGAAATGGAAGCAAGAATTTTATAAATCCATTTTGGTTAAACAAACTGAAAGAAGATTTTTCCTCTTCCAAAATAAAAATGACTCTTCCAGTTCATTCATTTTATTCTACTTGAATAAAGTAAAAAATACGGCTCTAGATTGGGCGAAAAATAATGTTTTTGTTATTCATAAGTCATGCTTTTGAGTATTGTTTTAATAGGTAAAATGGAGAATTTCTTTGAGAATTCATCTTAAAAGTGTAGAAGAGATATTGTGATACCTGTATTTGGTGAGCTTGGTTTTGCGAGATTGCCAGATGAGGTCGAGGGTTCTGCGTCTGTCGTGCAGGTTCTCTAGCCAGTGCTCTACTTGGGAGACGGCTGAGGAGAGAAACAAGAGGTGTGGCGGTGGTTAGTGGTTACAGTCAAACTATTTGGGGCAGCATTTCCAGAAAGAACTCTCACTCTGAAATTCCCTAAATCACTCTCTTTAAACCGTCATATTTCGTTCAAATACTCATACAAGAGTGTTCTTTACACAAATAACCCAGTCAGAGTACACTGAGTGCAGTTGAAAGGGAGATTTGGGTATCATGAGAAAGAGATAGTTCTTTCTGGACCGAGGTCCAATCTCCTTTCCAATGAGGCACTGTCAGGATACATTATTTGTCAGGATACATTTGAATGTATCCTAAGAGAAAGGGACATTAAGGGATAAATTAAATATACAAACAAGGTCATTTAAGTTCTATTTACATAATCAGCGTCCCGTTGAAAGCACCAGTTCTCGTAGGATCACCGAAGTTAAGCAAGAAGCAACGTCCAGCGAAGTGAAGACTTCGTGATGACATTCCGTTCCAACGCAGGCTGGGTGATTTTAATGTGGGTAGCAGGTTTGTGAGTTTCCGGCGAATAGAGGGTAACACGTGACACCCCCGTCGTGATATGATCGTACATTTGAAAGCGACGTTAAAAACTAAATTAAAAAATAAGTTGCTGGAATCTATTACCTGCTGATGACAGCAAATAAGCTCGAAACAGCTGTCCAGGTATGTTCTGATATTCATGTACATCTAGTACAACTTCTCACTTTTCTGTTTATAATGATACTGAATGAGGGACTGCTACCCCCCTTGACTCACCTGACAGCGCCGCAACCCGCACACCCTCCGGACTCCCCTCCCGCGCCACCTCCCTCAGGATATCCAGCAGGCAAGTCCCTTGGGACAGAGCCGCCATGAGGGACTCCAGCATTGACCGCCGCAGGTCTCGAACCTGGGTCCCCAGTTCGGAGAGACTGTCGCGGCTGGGTGGCAGAGCACCGGCACAGATGGCTTCGATTTGGTCCATGGCCGCGTAGCATTTGACTGCCTCACTGCGAAAGGGTCAAAGGAACACAAAGAGCATATATGAGTTTTTTTTTTCAGAATTCTTTACCGACCTCAATGGCTTGATCGATAAGGAGGCGGACTTGTAACCTGGAGGTCGGTGGTTCGAGTCCCAATTTCGGTAAAAATTTAGCAGCGTGAGTTTGAGTAGTTGTGACATCACGAAGCTGATTAACATAAAATATGATAACTTTTTTAAACTGGTTAGGCATGTATTTTTTTTTTCTTTACACCTACGGTACATGATATTTGTCCCTCATGACAATGATAAGTGACATTTCTTTCTAGCCTACGATAGTTGGCATTTATTTCTCAACTTGTATATTAAAAACATTAAATACTGACCTAAGATAAATTTACATGACATTCTCGCGTTGATTATCAGAGACTTTATAGTAGATCTTCTTCTGTAAAGGTTGGGCACCCCTGGTCTATATGGTCAAAATCCCAAATGGGCGGATTACGTGTCCCGGCTGGGATTCGAACCTTCACCTGTGATAGTTGAAGTTCCGCTCCAGAATGTCTCGCCGTCGGCTGAGGTACAAGTGGACGTCCCTCCAGGCCACACTCAAGGATCTGGCCATGGCTTCGTAGACTTCGGGGCGGATGGGCGCCTGCGCAGGGGGGCTGCTGGACTCTGCCTTCCGTATGAGCTCATCCACGGGACTGTGCTTGCTCTAGGGGGGGGGGGGGGGCGAGAGGTAGGGTTAAGTAATTAACATTTGATTTAAAATTTGAAAGAGGGTTTAATCACAATACAGTCGAAACGATGTAGGATACACAATAAAGGACAGAACAAAAAGTCCATTATAAAAAGGTTTCTAATATTCGTCCATTAGATAACTAATATTTACTATGACGCATTCATAAACATGTGACGCAGGGAGCTGATATTTTCTTTATTATATGGAGTATTTAGGGGTATTTTTATTTGATAGTTTTTTTTCCAGGTTCGGTATTTCCAAATATTTCCTTTTTATTCCAAATATTTCCAGTTTAGCTTCCCCACTACTTTTAAAGATAAACAATGGACTTAACCTATAAAAGAACTGGAAGCAATAATATTATAAATCTACTTTGGTTAACCAAACTGGAAGAAGATTTTTCCTCTTCCAAAAGAAAAATAATGACTTTCTTCCAGTTCGTTAATTTTATTTTTGGTTAGAAAGTTGACGCAACTTTTATTTTATTTTTATATTTATTGGCCTTTTATTATATTTCTTTATAAGAGGCTTACCTCGATCTGTCGGATGACTTCATTCTGTGTGTCGAGTAGATGGGCGGCCTCCTCCAGAGTGTTGCCCAGTAGCGTGAGGGCTGGCTCCACTTCCAACACCTTCACTTCCAGCTGCTGCGGGCTCTGTGGACACAAGAGACACTCTATTATTATTGATGTACCATGAACCATCGACCTTCAATTTACGTCCAAGTCCTAACGTCACTGGACGTTGCTTAAATTCAGCGAGAATGGGTGCATTCAATGTGTCATTGAGCCTAGCTTTTACATAATCTTAGGGCGGAATTAATAGACGTTTTTTTAATACCTCCGTGGCGCTAAGTCACGGATTGCGTACTGTGAAAGATAGGGAAAATCGACACTTACCAACGACTTAAGTTATTGATGTTGTCTATTAATTCCGCCCTTAATCACTTACATAGGTATAAGAGTAAATTTACGGTGGCGCCGGATTTAAAACGGAAATGATTGTCGGCAATGCCTCGTTGTTTAGAGGAGGGTTAGGAAAAATACAAATAAGGCCATGCCTCGGGTGCAGTCATAAAATTATAACCGGGCAACCCACGCGACGCCGACAAATTGAGACACATTGTAACGCCTTATATTTGCAACCTATGCAATGTGCGTACCTAAAATATAAAAAAAATAGACCAGGAATACTTAATCATTTATGGTCTCCATGGCGATGAATGTGTGGGTGTATCAACCAACGTTGATACATAGGGGGAAAATACTTAGGGCGGAATTAATAGACGTTTTTGTAATAACTCTGTGGCGCTAAGTCACGGATTGCGTACTGTGTAAGATAGGGAAAACCGACGCTTAGCAATGACTTGTGATGTAGAATTTGTCTATTAATTTCGCCCTTAGTCTTCACTTCTCATTAGAGAGCCGAAAAATAGAGTTACATGAACAATGAAGTAATCTTTCCCATTAAGATGCTCGGTCGAAAATGAGCCAGCCACAAAATATCTCTTTTCTTCTGCAAGATAAAGTACCAATTATCCGTCGGTGGAACAACCCCCCCCCCCCCCCCCGAAATGTAGCTACGCCACTGGTTTTAACGTCCTTATTTGAGTTAGTCAGAACGGGGGTTTCACCCTCCATTTGCTGGGTATCGTACCAGCTACCCAAATTAACCTCACCCAGACGCAAATACCAGCCTCACGTGTTCGGAGGGAACAGAATTTTCTGTGTGATTAAGTATGCTCCAACCGGGAGTCAAACTCAGGATCTCTGGACTACGGGTAGTAGTCCCAACCGTTACGCCACGGAAGCTGGCGTTTTATGGATTTAAAATTATGTAAGCTGAACGATAGAGAATAAGGGGTGATGTTTTATGTTACTCTATTTAAAAACACTGCCAATTATGTACACAATACTTCCTCGTGATTGCTTCACATTGTAAGTGCCAAATTTGAGATTTTTTTAGAAAATTACTTGTATCTCTAAAACGGCTCAACCGATTTTCTTCAAATTTGTTTTATATGGTAGAATATTGTTTTTTATACATTCTAGATTCTACAAAAAATTCTGTATCGGTGAGTCGTGATCCTTATTTTTTGACTTCTTTGTCCAAAATTTCGGATTTTCTTAAATATCAGAGTCAAATCATTATTAATTTAAAAATAAATATAAAAAGCCTATGTAAAATAATAATAAGCATAACCATACAAAATTTCATCAAAATCGAGTGTACCGTTCACGAGATATCAGCGTTTAAGTAAAAAGTTAGTGGTCAGGCGCATGGTCTCTTTCACCAAGAACCGCTAGTACGAATTCGATGAATTTAAAATGGGACCATCTGCAGAATGTCTCCTAGATGTGTGCAAAATTTCATCAAAATCGGTAGAGTAGTTTCCGAGATTTGCGCGTTACAAGGAATCGTTTTAACAGACCGACAGACAGACCGACAGACCGACAGACCGACGGACCGACAGACAGACACAAAACCAAATTTGCTCAGGAGGTTATGAAACGTCCAGAAATATGAAAAAAATTGAAATCGAGCAAAAAAATATTTTTTTTTACAAAAACGAACACAATACTTCCGATTTCTAATATTAGAAATTTCTCGGAAGTAAAAATCCTGATACGAGTATTTTATCTATAAGAAATTAGTATTACTTCCGAGAAATTTCTAATATTAGAAGTCGGAAGTATTGTGTTCGTTTTTGTAAAAAAAAATATTTTTTTGCTCCGATTTCAATTTTTTTCATATTTCTGGACGTTTCATAACCTCCTGAGCAAATTTGGTTTTGTGTCTGTCTGTCGGTCTGTCGGTCTGTCTGTCTGTTAAAACGATTCCTTGTAACGCGCAAATCTCGGAAACTACTCGACCGATTTTGATGAAATTTTGCACACATCTAGGAGACATTCTGTAGATGGTCCCATTTTAAATTCATCGAATTCGTACTAGCGGCTCTGGGTGAAAGAGACCATGCGCCTGACCACTAACTTTTTACTTAAATGCTTATATCTCGTTAACGGTACACCCGATTTTGATGAAATTTTGTATGTATATGCATATTATTGTTTTACACAGGCTTTTTATATTTTCTTTTTAATTAATTATAATTTGACTCTGATATTTAAGAAAATCCGAAATTTTGGACAATAAAGTCAAAAAATAAGAACCACGACTTGCCGATACAGAATTTTTTGTAGAATCTAGAATGTAAAAAAAACGGTTTTCTATCATATAAAACAAATTTGAAGAAAATCGGTTCAGCCGTTTCGGAGATACAAGTAATTTAGTATAAAAACTCAAAAAACGCACGTGTACACAATGTGAAACAATCACGAGGAAGTATTGTGTCCATAATTGGCAGTGTATTTTTTTTTTTTTTTTAGGTAAACTAAAGCAAAATCAACTATAGACAGGAAATTGTCTCTCTCTCACACACACACACTCACTCATACACACAGATACACACCACACACAGTCTCTTTCTCTCTCACACACACCCATACTCTTTCCGATTCATTCACTACAGGAACCAACGTACAAACGAGAAATCTATTTTTCAGGCTGTCTCCAAATCTGGAACAAGTGACACAAACTGTCTGTCTCCACACTGTTCCTGAGACACACACACACACACACACACACACACACATCCTCACGCAGCAATACTTAGCCGAACCATTTTCGCGTTGCGACTTAGCCGAACTTAAGAAAAGTTTGTCCGATTTGAATAAGGTTTATATCAATTGCTAGCAATTTTAATTTAAGAGATACACACTTCTCGGTTTTTTTTTACAATTCTCAACCATTTCGAAAATAATTGAAAAATTCTAACGTTCTGCTAATTCCCGAGCGCGAAGCGACCAGTGCCGGTCTCTAAAATTTCCTCATTCAGCAATACTTAGCCGAACCATTTTCGCGTTTGATACTTAGCAGAACACGCAAATGAAAAAATAGTACTTAACCGAACATTAACGATTTTTGAGCCAGCGTTGAAGGCACCGGTTCTTGTAGGATCACCGAAGTTGAGCAACGTACATCATCGTGATGCTGGTATTCCGGCCCAACAAAGGCTGGGTGAGGTTTATGTGGATAGCCATTTTTAGTTTCCTGTGAAAAGAGGGTAACACCCCCGTCGTCATATGACCATGCAGTTAAAAGTGGGGTTTAACGTCGCTTTTAAAAAAATAAATAAATGAAAAGTATATTATTGTCTTAACATAGCTTTGCTCGGGCAGGAAAATGAAATGATTAAATCAAGGCATTATCTACTTAATGGAACGAAACTTTACGTGTGATAAGTTTGGTCAGATGAGTCAGGTCCTACTATTACTTCCTAAATTTTCTAATATAATTATAATAGGAATGAAACATATAAGTTCTCAGGAAATTATTATACACAACTCTTGGTAAAACAAAATAATAATCATCGAAATAATTTGAAGATAAAAAACACTGCCAATTATGGACACAATACTTCCTCGTGATTATTTCACATTATATACACGTAGGAAATTTTAATCAAAATCCATTGAGTAGTTTCCGAGATTTGCGCATTACAAGGAATATTTTTAATAGACCGACAGACGGACACAAAACCAAAATTGCTCAGAGCAAAAAAATGTTTTTTTTTTACAGAAACGAACACAATACTAATATTTCTAATATTAGAAATATTAGTTTCTACTATTAGAAATTTCTCGAAAGTAATACACTGTCAATAAATTATTAACACAATACTTCCTCGTGATTGGTTTACATTGTATACACGTGGCAATTTTGAGATTTTATACTTAAGCTCAGTGGTTAAGCACTCGCTTCCTATGCGGAAGGTCCCGGGTCCGAACCCCCGCGCCGACAAAAATTTGTATTCAAAATTTGGTTACAGTTGTTTGTAGGGAATACCTTTCGGTGCGCTCGTGTTGACTCAGCACCTAAACGGTAAGTATTGTGTCACTTCTCGCCCATCAGAGTGGAGGCATACTACGGGATGGGCAGGCTACAACACAGACCACAAGCTTCTACAGTAGCCCCTGTTTATAGCTACGAAATAAAAAAGGCTGTTAAACACTCATCTTTAAAAAATAAAATAAAACTCCATTGTATCTCTTGTACAGTGCACTGGTAGTCAAGTGGTTAAAGCGCTAGTCTGGTGATCTAGGTAGTGTAGGGATCCGTTGGTTCGAATCCCACCCAGTGCATGAATTTTTCCTCATTTATTTGAGTTTGTAACCACAAAATAATAAGACTCTGAGGGTTAAGGTGGTAGAAAATGCTTTGAGTATTAACCTCGCCTGGTGGTTATTATATCTATTACTAGCGGGCTGTCGCCCACTTTGCGGGCCGAAGCATGGCCCGCTAGAAGCAAAAAATCCTTTTTCGCCAATGGCAGGTGTTGTAGTGGGAATTTCGAAAAATTCCGTCTTATTGCACATCTAGACTATAAGACAAAGCTACCTACCAAATTTCAGCTTCCTAGGACTTACCAGTTCGGAGAAACAGTGATGAATCAGTGAGTGAGTGAGTCAGTGAGTGAGTGAAACTCTCTTATATAAGTATAGATATCTTACCTTCCAATATAGAGTGTTATTATATCTAAAACCGCTTAACCGATTTTCTTCAAATTTTATATGTTATATATTATGGTAGAATACCGTTTTTCCTACAAACCCAACTCTACAAAAAATTGTGTATCGGCAAGTCATAGACGTTATTTTTGCACTTTTTTGTAAAAAAAAATTGGATTTCCTAAATATCAAAGCTTATGATTTAGCTATAAATGCACAATGAGAACGCTAACTCCCAGCATATACAATATACATACATAATTTCGTGACAATTGGGTGTATTGTTCAAGAGATATAAGCGTTTAAGTAAAAATATAGTGGTCAGACACATGGTCTGTATCACCAACAAGTGATAGTGCGAAGTTAATGAATTTAAAATGGGACCACCTACAATACGTCTCCTATACCTATATGTGTAAAAAAATTCGTCAAAATCTCGAAAGGAATAAGAAGTTGTAAAGTCGGCAAACTGTACAATATAAATAATTACCTCCATTCTCCCTTTGTTTTTATTTCTAACGGTCTGAATTTACTGAAACACAACCTTTTTTTATTTATATGAGTTGCATTTGTACTTTGCCTTTGGAGCGTGGTAGGTATCCCCTTTTATAAGAAGGCCATTAAATACAAGAGATCTGCACTTTTAAACCTAAACAAAATTTGATCCTTTATTATGTGTGTTAACAACTATGACCTCCCCACAGACCCTCCACAGAAGAAGGGAAAATACTGCTATATACCTATACATGAATATTAGTCATTTGGTTCTGAGTTCGAGATTGTTGAATGCTATAATAATTCATAAAGCAATAGGCAATGTTGGTATGATCAGATCCGTTTAATAGAAAGAGAATAAAATGCACTGCCAATTATGGACACAATACTTCCTCGTGAATGGCATTCAAATTTTTCTACTTTTATTATCGCTAGAATCAGAGATTTTTTTACTGAATCACTTGTATTTACAAATGTCCCAAGGGTTGGGTGGAAGAGATTGCCACAGACAATATATGACCCCGCCCCTTAAGTAGGACATTAACTTCATTCTTTTTTTTTGTTCTTGTATCTTTGCTCAATCTTTTTGTTTTTCTTTATAATTTCATTGTATTTTACTGTATATATTTTTGTTCTATCTAATTAAACTTACTATAATATTTTATAATGTTCTCAACCGATTCTCTTCAAATTTATTTATATGGCAAGCGGCCACAACGGAGTCCCGATAGTAGTATAGTATAGTAAAAAAATCAACGATATTAGGCAGATCTTGCGAAACGTTATCCCAAATTGGCATAAAAACATCAACAGATTATTTCATTCCGTCCATTTCTTATCAAAAATGTCCATTTGGGCTACCTCGAACTTTCAAAGGTCTGAAATCCTGGCAAAAATGCAAGCATCAAAAATCTGTGTCCATGCTTAATCGTTAGTTGAGAGCTATTGAAATCAACTTTTGTTTTTCAAAAACCTCTTCATATATCCAAGTTATGCAATCATTTTGAAGGAGCCTTTGTGGCTTTCCTGTTGGCGGTACGGAAATTTTTTGGGAACCAAAAACGTATATTTTTGACTACTTTTCTCTAAAATTTAGTTTAAAATACCTAAAATTGCATACATAATGAGAATTGAAGGGAAAATGGAAATATGATAAAATACCCCTTCAACTTTGGCTGAGTATGCAAACAAATGGTTCCAAATGCTTGGCAAGGCTTTATTCACCACTGGCTATCTTCAGTTCAAATTTGAAAAAAATCCTTAAAGAAGAGGTTATATGTCGACATGTTTTGCTTAAAATTTGACTCGATCTGAGATTTTGGATGTTTTCAGAAATCGAATGAACTTATCTTTCGAACCGTACGTCCGATTTGAATGAACTAAAGTGTTATCGATGGATCTAGTGGATTGTAAGATAGGCTGTTCTCGTTCATTTTCTGTCATTTTACATAAAGGGTTACTTTTTAACGGAAAACACTTTTGACGCACAACTGCGTTAAGAATGGCCTGGTTTATCAAAAAGTATGCATGCGATTTCAAAAAAATCAACGATATTAGGCAGATCTTGCGAAACATTATCCCAAATTGGCATAAAAACATCAACATATTTTTTCATTCTGTCCATTTCTCATCAAAAATGTCTATTTTGGCCTACCTCGAACTTTCAAAGGTGTGAAAACCTGGCAAAAATGCAAGCATCAAAAATCTGTGTTAGGCCATGCTTAATAGTTAGTTGAGATCTATTGAAATCAACTTTTGTTTTTCAAAAAACCCTTCAATATCCAAGTTATGCAATCATTTTGAAGGAGCCTTTGTGGCTTTCCTGTTGGCGGTAAGGAATTTTTTGGGAACCAAAAACGTATATTTTTGACTACTTCTCTCTAAAATTTAGTTTAAAATACCTAAAATTACATACTTGATGAAAATTGAAGGCAAAATGTCAAATATGATAAAATACCCCTTCAACTTTCGCTGAGTATGCAAAAAAGTGGTTCCAAACACTTGGTAAGGCTTATTCACCACTGCCTATCTTCAGTTCAAATTTGAAAGAAATCTTTAAAGAAGAGGTTATATGTTGACATGTTTTGCTTAAGATTTGACTCGATCTGAGATTTTGGATGTTTTCAGAAATCGAATGAACTTATCTTTCGAACCGTACGTCCGATTTGAATGAACTAAAGTGTTATCGATGGATCTAGTGGATTGTAAGATAGGCTGTTCTCGTTCATTTTCTGTCATTTTACATAAAGGGTTACTTTTTAACGGAAAACACTTTTGACGCACAACTGCGTTAAGAATGGCCTGGTTTATCAAAAAGTATGCATGCGATTTCAAAAAAATCAACGATATTAGGCAGATCTTGCGAAACATTATCCCAAATTGGCATAAAAACATCAACATATTTTTTCATTCTGTCCATTTCTCATCAAAAATGTCTATTTTGGCCTACCTCGAACTTTCAAAGGTGTGAAAACCTGGCAAAAATGCAAGCATCAAAAATCTGTGTTAGGCCATGCTTAATAGTTAGTTGAGATCTATTGAAATCAACTTTTGTTTTTCAAAAAACCCTTCAATATCCAAGTTATGCAATCATTTTGAAGGAGCCTTTGTGGCTTTCCTGTTGGCGGTAAGGAATTTTTTGGGAACCAAAAACGTATATTTTTGACTACTTCTCTCTAAAATTTAGTTTAAAATACCTAAAATTACATACTTGATGAAGATTGAAGGCAAAATGTCAAATATGATAAAATACCCCTTCAACTTTCGCTGAGTATGCAAACAAGTGGTTCCAAACACTTGGTAAGGCTTATTCACCACTGCCTATCTTCAGTTCAAATTTGAAAGAAATCTTTAAAGAAGAGGTTATATGTTGACATGTTTTGCTTAAGATTTGACTCGATCTGAGATTTTGGATGTTTTCAGAAATCGAATGAACTTATCTTTCGAACCGTACGTCCGATTTGAATGAACTAAAGTGCTATCGATAGATCTAGTGGATTGTAAGATAGGCTGTTCTCGTTCATTTTCTGTCATTTTACATAAAGGGTTACTTTTTAACGGAAAACACTTTTGACGCACAACTGGGTTAAGAATGGCCTGGGTTATCAAAAAGTATGCATGCGATTTAAAAAAAATTAACGATATTAAGCAGATCTTGCGAAACGTTATCCCAAATTAGCATAAAAACATCAACATATTATTTTATTCTGCCCATTTCTTATCAAAAATGTCTATTTGGGCCTACCTCGAACTTTCAAAGGTCTGAAAACCTGGCAAAAATGCAAGCATCAAATCTGTGTTAGTCCATGCTTAATCGTTAGTTGAGAGCTATTGAAATCAACGTTTGTTTTTCAAAAACGCCTTAATATTATCATGTTATGCAATCATTTTGAAGGAGCCTTTGTGGCTTTCCTGTTGGCGGTACGGAAATTTTTTGGGAACCAAAAACGTATATTTTTGACTACTTCTTTCTAAAATTTAGTTTAAAATACCTAAAATTGCATACTTGATGATAATTGAAGGCAAAATGCAAATATGATTTTGCATTTTACATAAAGGGTTACTTTTTAACGGAAAACACTTTTGACGCACAACTGGGTTAAGAATGGCCTGGGCTATCAAAAAGTATGCATGCGATTTTAAAAAAATAAACGAAACTAGGCAGATCTTGCGAAACGTTATCCCAAATTGGCATAAAAACATCAACATTTATTTTTTTGAAATCGCATGCATAGTTTTTGATAACCCAGGTCATTCTTAACCCAGTTGGGTCTCAAAAGTGTTTTCCGTTAAAAAGTAAGCCTTTATGTAAAATGACAAAATGAACTAGAACAGCTTATCTTAAAATCCACTAGATCTATCGATAGCACTTTAGTTCATTCAAATTGGACGTACGGTTCGAAAGATAAGTTCATTCGATTTCTGAAAACATCCAAAATCTCAGATCGAGTCAAATCCTAAGCAAAACATGTCGACATATATAACCTCTTCTTTAAGCCAGTGGTGAATAAAGCCTTACCAAGCATTTGGAACCACTTGTTTGCACATTCAGCGAAAGTTGAAGGGGTATTTTATCATATTTGCATTTTCCATTCAATTCTCATTAAGTATGCCATTTTAGGTATTTTAAACTAAATTTTAGAAAGAAGTAGTCAGCCAGCGTCGATGGCATGTTGAATACACCGGTTCCCTTCAGAACACCGAAGTTAAGCGACATCCAGCGAGGTTAAGACTTGGATGGGTGACCATTCAAATTCTAATTCTCGTGACGCTGGCTTTTCCCGGCCCCACTCAGGCTGGGTGAGGTCAATGTGAGAAGCAGGTTTGTGAGTTTCCTGCGAATGGAGGGTAAAACCCCCGTCGTGATATGACCATGGCAGTTGAAAGCGACGTTAAACCCCACTAAAAAAAAAAAGAAGTAGTCAAAAATATACGTACCGCCAACAGGAAAGCCACAAAGGCTCCTTCAAAATGATTGCATAATTTGGATATATAAAGGGTTTTTTGAAAAACAAACGTTGATTTCAATAGCTCTCAACTAACTATTAAGCATGGGCTAACACAGATTTTTGATACTTGCATTTTTGCCAGGTTTTCAGACCTTTGAAAGTTCGAGGTAGGCCCAAATAGACATTTTTGATAAGAAATGGGCAGAATAAAATAATATGTTGATGTTTTTATGCTAATTTGGGATAACGTTTCGCAAGATCTGCCTAATATCGTTGATTTTTTTTAAATCGCATGCATACTTTTTGATAAACCAGGCCATTCTTAACCCAGTTGTGCGTCAAAAGTGTTTTCCGTTAAAAAGTAACCCTTTATGTAAAATGACAGAAAATGAACGAGAACAGCCTATCTTACAATCCACTAGATCTATCGATAGCACTTTAGTTCATTCAAATCGGACGTACGGTTCGAAAGATAAGTTCATTCGATTTCTGAAAACATCCAAAATCTCAGATCGAGTCAAATCCTAAACAAAACATGTCGACATTTAACCTGTTTTTAAGGATTTCTTTCAAATGTGAACTGAAGATAGGCAGTGGTGAATAAAGCCTTACCAAGCATTTGGAACCACTTGTTTGCATACTCAGCGAAAGTTGAAGGGGTATTTTATTATATTTGACATTTTGCCTTCAATGCTCATCAAGTATGCAATTTTAGGTATTTTAAACTAAATTTTAGAAAGAAGTAGTCAAAAATATACGTTTTTGGTTCCCAAAAAATTTCCGTACCGCCAACAGGAAAGCCACAAAGGCTCCTTCAAAATGATTGCATAACATGATAATATGAAGGCGTTTTTGAAAAACAAACGTTGATTTCAATAGCTCTCAACTAACGATTAAGCATGGACTAACACAGATTTTTGATGCTTGCATTTTTGCCAGGTTTTCAGACCTTTGAAAGTTCGAGGTAGGCCCAAATAGATATTTTTGATAAGAAATGGACAGAATGAAATAACATGTTGATGTTTTTATGCCAATTTGGGATAAAGTTTCGCAAGATCTGCCTAATATCGTTGATTTTTTTTAAATCGCATGCATACTTTTTGATAAACCAGGCCATTCTTAACCCAGTTGTGCGTCAAAAGTGTTTTCCGTTAAAAAGTAACCCTTTATGTAAAATGACAGAAAATGAACGAGTACAGCTTATCTAAAAATCCACTAGATCTATCGATAGCACTTTAGTTCATTCAAATCGGACGTACGGTTCGAAAGATAAGTTCATTCGATTTCTGAAAACATCCAAAATCTCAGATCGAGTCAAATCCTAAACAAAACATGTCGACATAAACCTCTTCTTTAAGGATTTTTTTCAAATTTGAACTGCAGATAGCCAGTGGTGAATAAAGCCTTGCCAAGCATTTGGAACCATTTGTTTGCATACTCAGCCAAAGTTGAAGGGGTATTTTATCATATTTGACATTTTGCCTTCAATTTTCGTCAAGTATGTAATTTTAGGTATTTTAAACTAAATTTTAGAGAGAAGTAGTCAAAAATATACGTTTTTGGTTCCCAAAAAATTCCTTACCGCCAACAGGAAAGCCACAAAGGCTCCTTCAAAATGATTGCATAACTTGGATATTGAAGGGTTTTTTGAAAAACAAAAGTTGATTTCAATAGATCTCAACTAACTATTAAGCATGGGCTAACACAGATTTTTGATGCTTGCATTTTTGCCAGGTTTTCACACCTTTGAAAGTTCGAGGTAGGCCAAAATAGACATTTTTGATGAGAAATGGACAGAATGAAAAAATATGTTGATGTTTTTATGCCAATTTGGGATAATGTTTCGCAAGATCTGCCTAATATCGTTGATTTTTTTGAAATCGCATGCATACTTTTTGATAAACCAGGCCATTCTTAACCCAGTTGTGCGTCAAAAGTGTTTTCCGTTAAAAAGTAACCCTTTATGTAAAATGACAGAAAATGAACGAGAACAGCCTATCTTACAATCCACTAGATCCATCGATAACACTTTAGTTCATTCAAATCGGACGTACGGTTCGAAAGATAAGTTCATTCGATTTCTGAAAACATCCAAAATCTCAGATCGAGTCAAATCTTAAGCAAAACATGTCGACATATAACCTCTTCTTTAAGGATTTCTTTCAAATTTGAACTGAAGATAGGCAGTGGTGAATAAAGCCTTACCAAGCATTTGGAACCACTTGTTTGCATACTCAGCGAAAGTTGAAGGGGTATTTTATTATATTTGACATTTTGCCTTCAATGCTCATCAAGTATGCAATTTTAGGTATTTTAAACTTAAATTTTTTCTACGTACATTTTTAAATTTCATTTTTCTCAGTGTAAAAATAGTATTTAGTTGTACAATACACCCGTCAAAAGTAAAAATAGTATTTAGTAGTACAATACACCCGTCAAAAGTAAAAATAGTATTTAGCTGTACAATACACCCGTCAAAAGTAAAATTAGTATTTAGTAGTACAATACACCCGTCAAAAGTAAAAATAGTATTTAGCTGTACAATACACCCGTCAAAAGTAAAAATAGTATTTCGTAGTACAATACACCCGTCAAAAGTAAAAATAGTATTTAGTAGTACAATACACCCGTCAAAAGTAAAAATAGTATTTAGTAGTACAATACACCCGTCAAAAATAAAAATAGTATTCAGTAGTATAATACACCCGTTAAAAGTAAAAATAGTAACTATGCACGAGTACTTGGTACCGCTCTTGGGCATAATATTATAATATGGTAGTCACTTTTAACTTGCAGCAAAAGAATCATACACGTGAAAAAAGATTTATCATTCGTCTGGCAGGTTTCAAATTATTCAAACTAAATAAATGTGGATATGTGGAATCGCTCCTGTATTCTACATATCCAGTCTACATATCCAGGTATTCCGCTTGGGCTGTGTTTCATCTAAACAAATTTCTCTTCCATTCATTCCACTTTTCAGGTAAAAGAGGTAGCTAAATTATATTAAGAACAATCAATGCAAAAATTCAACTCACGATTAGCTCGGTGGCTAAGCACTCGTACAAAAGGTCCGCGGGTTCGATCGCTGGAGCCGACAAAAAATTGTATTCTAAATTTGGTTATAGTTGATTGTGAGGGATACCATCCGGTGCTCTCGTGATGACCCAGCACCTAAATGGGTAGTAATGAGTCACTTCTCGCCCATTAATACAAACCACAAAGGTCTATAGTAGCTCCTGTTTCATGGCTAAGAAATAAAAAAAGTCCTTGAAACAATCACCTTTTTTTTTTTAAAAAAAAGAAACAAAATCAAAATTTATGATCACGGATCGTTCCACTTGTAGATTTAGTGAGCACTCGCTGAGTGTATAATTATGTTCAACTTGTAGAGGTTATTGTAAAGCCTTATTATTCCTCAAATCCTCATACTTATACGAGAATTCTATTTGAATTACTTTCCAGCTGCAGAGGTAAAGAAAGTAGATTTACTGGAAATTTTCCAATACACATAATAAATGTAAATTATAAATTATATAAAATAATAAATAATAATGTTTTTTCTTTGTGTTATTGTGTCACAATTTTAGTGGGTAGCGCAGAATCATAGGACTTTACCATGCACTTTAATTTACAATATCTTGTATTATTTTTTTGCCTAAGATTCTGCCACTGGTCGCTGCTTCACATTAAAGCAGCTACTCATTTTTCCTCACGAGGTATGAGTGGACCCCGAACATCCAAGTACAGAGCAGAAAAAATCCTCCCCGCTGGGAATCGAACCCAGGTCACCATGTGTGCAATGCCTAGCGCGCTAACTCGCTCTGCCACAGTGACTACTATTATATTATAAATTATATTACAGGATTAAACAGATACAAAATTACACTTAAAGAGTATCTTGGACATCCAGAGGTCGGGACGAGCAGTTGAAACAAAAAAAAAAATTAACGAAGTTTCAACAAAAAAAAACCGTAGCTTCGATACTGATTTTTGGTTCGTCTAATTATTGCTGCGTAAGAATATACGTAAAAGAAAAATCAATATTTAGACGAACATCAATTTTATTGGGTTTTTTTTGTAAAATGAGAAAGGACTATCCAATATTTATTTTTCAAATTATTAATACAATTTCTTCAACTCATTCTCTATGCGCCAATACCACTCAGAAAACTTAAAAAGTTATATTTTCAATGAAAATGGAAAAAGGAATTAGCCGAACCTCTCATGGTTCGGCTAAGTATTGGATATTTGTGTAAAGTTCGGCTAAGTATTAATTTTTCTTTTACGCGTTCGGCTAATTATTAATCCGTAAACACACACACACACACACACTCACTCACTACAGCTTCTGGCACGAGTAATATCTTTCAAATTTCCTAACGGAGTCTGCCAGTATTCCTTCACTCGAATCTCCTGTCACCTGTTGCTCTTTGTATCCTTTGATTATTATTATTTTTTACCTACTCAGTATACATGTTATTTAATTATACATATGTATAAGAATATGTAATAGAAAGTAAAATAATAAATACAAATGTATATCTTGTACATATTCGACAACACATATAATATATCTTGTACATATTTAATTACATTTTGTTTCAAAGTGAATTAATGAAGGAAGGAGCTCTGAAAACAAGACCTAGACACCGAAAAGAAACAAATTTAATCATTGGATTCTTAAATTGCATATGAAAGGAGTATAGCAAATATAGGAAGGACGAATCAAAATTTTTTTTATGAACATTGCATTTTGTATAATATTGTAGGTCTCCTTTCTAAAAAATAGAATTATACGGCACATAAAACAATGATAAAATTATAGACTTCTAGAAACCCAGCTGAGGGAAGAGCCGAACTACAAATTTGTAACTACAAATTCATGTGGACATCAATTTGTAGTTACATACTAGATAGAATATGTCTACTGTTTCAAACCTTAAATTGATATCAGCCAACCTTTACCTCCTGCTCGTACTGAACATGTTGAGCAAATACATATGTAAAAAATCCCAAATTACCTTTTAAAAAGAGATAAGTACCACTAAAAAACTGGTCGAGAACAGTAAGTAACATTTTGTGGAAAGAATCTAAAATTCCAGTTAAATGGCGAGAAATAGTAGTAGTGCCCTTTTTAAAACCAGGAAAACCAGCCAAATGTCACACCTCCTACCGACCCATCTCTTTAGCTTCTTGTGTACTCAAAACTTTCGAACGAATGATAAAAACTAGATTGGACTGGTGGTTAGAGTATAATAACATTCTTCCAAAATCACAATACGGTTTTCGGAAAACAAAATCTATCCAGGAGGCGCAAGCTTCTCTGCTATTTGACATCCAACAAGGGTTTTTAGAGCAAAAATCAACATTGGCAGTATTATACGATATTGTCGGAGCGTACAATAATGTTCAAATACCCATTTTGATGGAAAAAATTGATAAAATAAAAATTCCAAAAAGAATTAGAAACATAATTTATGAAATAATACAGAGTAGAATACTGCATTTAAGAATTAATAATCAGCTCTCTGTACCTCAAAACGCCTTTTTAGGGCTGGGCCAAGGAGATATTTTGAGCTGCCCACTGTACTCACTCTATGTTTATGATTTAGAAAAATATTTACCCCCTAAATTATCAATCGTCCAGTTTGTGGATGATTTTTGCATTTATACAACGGATAAACAAATAGAAAATTGTGTGCATTATACTGTCAAGGGAATTGATTACGCTTTTAAATATATGGAACAAAATGGATTGACCCTCTCAGCAACCAAAACAGAAGCTTGTGTTTTTTCCAAAAAAAGGTCCCTTAACATACAAAATACAATTCGAGCCAAAAATATGCATATAGAAGTCAAAAGAAAAGTCCGCCTCCTTGGATTATTGTTGGAAACAAAATTAAACTGGAATTACCATTTAGAACTTATAACTGTAAAATGCAATAAATACCTTAATATAATGAAAATGATTTGTAACAAACATTGGGGTATGAACCCCACTATCGCTCTAAATTATTATAAAGCAACAATACGTGCTACCTTGGACTTTGGCTCAGTCTTTTATTCCGAATCATGCTCTACTAAAATGAAAGCACTAGATAAAGTTCAGAATCAAGCATTAAGACTAGCTATGGGTTACCTGAACAGCACGCCCATAGATAATATCCTAGTGGAATGTAGGGAAAATCCCGTGAGCAAAAGACCCAAACAGTTAATAAATAGATTTGTACTCAAGCTGATCAGCACACAAGAAAGTCTAACCGCCAAATTAAATACCTTAACCGTAACCCACCTGACGTCTAGGCTATGTAAAACCAAACGCACCCCACCTATAGTCGATAGCTACTGTGAGCTGTCTCATAAGTTCGGGGGAGAGATTTTTAAAACAGAAAAACCTCGGGTATACGAGTATGATTATAACTTAGGAACAATGTCCCTTCCAGTTGAAACTTTTTCTAATTATATAACTTATCCTGATAAATATCAAAACTCCGCTCTACAATACGAAATAATAGAAAAATGTCCTAATTCAACCGTTATTTATACAGATGCCTCTAAGTTAAACGAAAAAGTAGGCGTGGCATGGGTATGCCCTGCCAAAAATAGCCACTCCTGTTTTACACTACATCCAGCTACTTCTACCTACACAGCCGAGATGATAGGAATCCTTAAAGCAGTAGAGTATGCGATAACTGTAGAATGTAATACCATTTTAATATTATCAGATTGTAAAAGCGTCATTCAAAAAACTATCGAGAGATTGCCTTAATACCATGCCCACTCATATACATCTCGAAATTTTAGACAATTATAAAAAAATATTAAATATGAAAAAGTGTGTTAAACTGGGATGGATAAAAGGTCATGCAGGTATTAAAGGTAACCAGGAGGCGGATAGGTTGGCCCGACACGCCACCGTGCATGGAGAAAATTTCGATATAAAAATTTGCCTCACAGATGTCAAGTGTTTTATAGAAAACCAATATCAGAAAGAACTACATAATTTACAAGACAAAACCAACTGTAAGGGACTTTTCTACAAAAATCTTTTCAGTGATATTTCCAAGAAAACATGGTTTAACGACCGTTACCTAAGCTCGAGGAAATTCATCGTTTATTTCAACCGATTAAGAGTGAACCACGGTTTGTGTAAGTCATATCTGCACAAAATAAACTTAGAGCCAAGTAACCAATGTCCAGAGTGTGGGGAGAGGGAAGACTTCCAACATATAATTATGCAATGCTCGAGATACACCCAGACACGAGGGAAACTTTTCAAATCCCTCACAAAAATTTGCGACAACCCTTTCTCATATGAAACAATTCTGCAGGATACCAGAACTTATGGTTTTATTTTTTCTTTCATACAGCAAAACAATATCCACATATAATTTTTTTACCCTTTCCAATATTTTTATTTTTCAATATTTTTTAGGTACGTATTTTTTTCATGTATATTTTATTAGTAAAATGTAAAATAATAAAATAAAATTTTATGGCTGTATGGAATGGCCTTGCCAACCAATGCCAAAAAAAAAAAAAAAAAAAAAAAAAAAAAAGTAACATTTTAATAGCCATTTACATGTAGAGATTGTAAGATGCCCAAACATTTAGAATTTACATATCCAGATGAGAGATCAATCAGAACATTCAGTAAAGTCTCATAAAAAAGATCAATAGCTACATAAAATATATGGATACAGGGTGTCCAATTTTTTACTTCCGTAAAAATTCTAATTTTAGATATCGGAAATATTTGGTCATTTTTGTAAAAAAACAACAATATTTTTGCTCCGATTTCAATATTTATCATATTTCTGGACGTTTCATAACCTCCTGGGCAACATTATTTTTGTATCTGTCTGTCGGTTAAAAACATTCCTTGTTACAGGCAAATCTCAGAAACTACTGAAAGGATTTCAACGAAATTTTGTAAACATACGAGTATAGGAGACTCTGTAGATGGGCCATCTTTAAATCCATCAAGCGGTTCTTGGTGATAGAGACCATGCGCCTGACCACTAACTTTTTACTTAACGCTTATATCTCGTGAACGATACACCCGATTTTGATGAAATTTTGTCAAAAAATAAGGTCCAAGTTTTTTTTGTGGAAGAATGTAGAAAAAACGGTATTCTACCATATAAAATCAATTTGAAGAAAATCAGTTAAGCGGTTAAGTGATTGAGTAGAAAATCTCAAAATAGCCACGTGTTTACAATGTGAATCAAACAAGAGGAAGCATTGGCAGTATTTTTTATATACATACATAATATATAGTTTTAAAATCAACTCCAGTACAAATACTAAGACTAAATCATAGGTAATTTTTCAAATAATTAATAATGAAAAAAATCATTTGAAAAAAAAGTTTTCACTTGAAAAAAAACTTATTTCGTTTGCATCTCTTTTCGACAGCATTTTTTTGTAAAATGTTCTGAGATTATTTTAGTTTTAGAATGTCCCCTAGAATTGGTTTTGAAATTTTCATTAAAACAAAATTTGGACACCTTGTATGTATAAAATTTAAAAACTCAAATGGCGGTGTATTAGGATATGTCTGTTCCAATTGGTACTACAGTTCAAACTGTAAGAGATAGCTAAAATTTATTAGAATCTACCTACCAGTTATAAAAAGGCATGGCCGAAATTCTTAGTATACTGAACGAACAATTCTTCCTCTTAAGAGATAGCATGAAATTTACGAGAATCTGTTCTCTTTGCAAAGTACGGGCAAACTGTTAGTCAATACATCAAAACCAACAGATAACGATTTCAAAGCCACAAAACAAGTAAGGAGAAGTCATTATGCAAATATAGAATATTTTTAGCGTTTATCTTTATCAGCTGTAGGAACGTCGGATTCGATTCAGTCTGTGGGTTGCGGGTTCATGCACGTATCTTCACATTGAATCTGTCAACGCACATACAGAGTGTCTCCCTCTCGAAAAAAAAGTGACCGATTACAATACTTTCTATACCTTATAGGTAATCGAAAGTAATATCTGAACTGGTAATAGGTGGTCTGGAAAAACTGCTGACTATGTATGGTTAAAAAAGTTGTTGTTTTTTTTTGAGGATGTGTGTTGTGTCATAGAATTACGGCCATTTGTTACGTAGCCATGAAACAGAAGCTACTGTAGACCCTTGTGGACTGTGTTGTAACTTGCCCATCCCGTAGTGTGTCTCCCCTCTGATGGGCCATTTAGGAGGTGGGTCAACAGGAGCGTAGGGCAAGTTGCGTCTTACAAACAATAGCTGTAACCAAATTTTGAATGGAAATATTTGTCGACTCTGGAGTTCGAACCCGGAATTTTCTGCATGAGCTACTCGTACACTAAAAAACAAAAAAAAAAAAAAAAAAAAAAAAAACATTTCTCTAACATATTATGTATTTTCAATCCTATAAATAGGTAAATTTTCTTCTTTTTTTACTCTGTCTTTTCCCTCTTAGGCAGGGTCGACGTTAGCTAAAAGTAGCTAATATCAGTCAGTTAAAGCTGTTAAGTTACGTATTCACCACAGCAGCTCACGATGCTAACAAGATAGCTCGTAACTATTCTTGACTGAAGAGCTGAAGACTCACCTAACGTCCCAGAGCCATATTGCGAAGTTTTTAGCACTTGCCATATAAGGCATTGCCCCGATCCGCCTAGCAATGCTCATACCTAATTATGAATGGCCTCATGTGGTTACTGATGGTAAATTTAAGCGTGACGTCACAATTATGTAGGTACTTTGTCTTCTTCATGTATGAACGTGACGTTGCAAATCTTTCAGTCAGAACCTAAGTGCTTTCAGACCTTTCTGTATGCTGGAAGCCTGATGTTAGGTAGGGCGGGGTTGCCACGGACCTCCGTGGCTCAGTGGTTAAGAGCATGGGTTGCTGTCCCGAGGTTGTGGGTTCAAATCCGGACCGGAGCGAAAAATTCCGACGAAGTTTTTTCGTTTTCGGAATGGTATGGATGTAAAGTGCCCTCAAGTAATGCGAAAGCGGTTCCGGGTCACAACTACTGTGTATTTTTGGGTCCCATACTGAAAATATCTATGATCATTCACAGCTCTCATCTTGCACATTGTACCTGCAATAGAACTACCTTCCCGTTAGAAAAATTCTTCACAGGCCCCTGGTAGCAGTACCTTGCAGTAGCAATGCTACTGCTAGAATCCAGAAGCAGTACTGAGAGAATTATACATACATATGCACATGTAGAAGTTACTGGAAAGGATATGTCTTGCTTGACAATATAAGGATTAAGGAGAGGTGTCCTGAATCTTGATGACTGAATATTGATGATCAGAGATAGTGATGAGTGATGGGTATTGATGATCAGAGATAATGATGACTGAATAGTGATGGGTATTGATGACGTGACGATGCAAATAGATGCAACAGAAGTGATTGTAGGTGATATAACTGAGAACAATTCTCATGCCAGCGGATATTACACATTGAATACTTCGACTGGCAATGCTGAAGTTAAGCTACGTCGAACTGTGCGTGGATTCGACTTGATTTCACGATTCCAGGTCACATCAAAAATGTTTCTGTTGGTATTCCGTTTCCACTAAGGTATAGTGAGGTTAAGAAGTTTAGCTCGGAGAGCTGCTGACCATAAGCAAATGGAGGCTAGAAAGTAAAACATTCCACTCCCTCCGATCTCTAAAAAATACACAAGGCTTGTGATTTTAGTCTAGATTCTAGAATCTACTCCAGAACATCAGTTGCCCCTCGTGACAAACAAGATATCGATTTAATTGTTTCTTAATCACTATATTTGATAGATACCTAATATGAAATTCAATTAAGCAAGATTCGGTTAGCAATAAAAATCCTCTGTTTATTACTTTCCTTATCTTATAATAAGGAAAGTATTGTATTCGTCGAAAATTTGACCTACCCAGTTTTTCACATTTCTGGACGAATCATGGCCTCAGGATACCAAAAAAGTTGTTTTCAGCCATTGGTCCGTGCGTCTGTCTGTCTGTCTGTCTGTCTGTCTGTCTGTCTGTCTGTGTGTGTGTGAACAGGATATCTCAAGAACGGTCAAAGCTAGAGACTTGAAATTTGGTACACAAAATAATTTTATACACCAGACGAACCACGAAACTTTTGGTTGAAATCGGCCGCATTCTGCGGCCACAGGGCCGCAAATGCTAGCCGCAAGCGCCGCTTCTTTAAATTGGTTTAAGATACAAAAATTTTTAGAGAACAACATTTTTTTAGATCAAAAAAATAATAGGGGTCTATTCTGATCATTTTTTTGATATCTTGAACTTTTTGGAACTCGGCCCCAATTTACCGGTATTTGGGGGGGACCCGCTTTGACTAACTTTTTTATTATTCATCCTACATGGGGGTTGTGACATATCAAATTCAATGATTTTGAAGTGCTGATTACGAATTTGGCATTGGTTTTTAGTTATCTGTTACCGTTGAGTCACCAGTGGCGGAATTTGAGTCCTTTTTGGGGGATAAGGAAAGTCGTGTGATGTTTACACCAGATTTTTAAGCACAGCCTACAGAGTCGTAAAATAAAACTAAAATCGTAACTTCCCAAGTCTTCGAGGAATCTTTGAAACATTCTACTAGGATGGTTTGCGTGGGTGAGAACCTTATTATTAACACCTTAGCAGCAGAGTAGTCAGGACACTCGCCTGGTAGTCAGACGCCTGAGGGTTCTAGTCCCGGCCGCGGTGAGAAATAGATGACTAGCCGGTTCCCCAAACTTCGCCAATTTTTTTTTGTCTTTGATACTTGTACAAAGAGGTGACTAACAGTAATAGAGAGATGGCCACTTATGAAACCACAGTCAATTGAAGATGGAGCGTTGAGTAGAATTATTATGAGTGAGAAGCATAAAAATGCATGCAGCGTTAGTTCAGATTGTACCTATAGTAGAAAGTTATAAATGTACTAACAAAAATAGGTATTTTTAGATATTTTTTTTTTTTTTTTTTAGTTATTATGTTTGAGTAAATTACAATCGTGATATCACAATTATTCTAAATCGTTTTACTAATAATATAAAAAAAAATCTTAACTAGGGATTCGAACTACCGACCTCTAGGTTACAAAGCTACTATTTGTAATTTATCGGCTGTAATTTTATTGTAAATATGTAATTTAGGGACCGAGGAAAACCCATTTGATAAGAGGTATAAATAATGTATGCAATAATTCGCGATATCCCTATGAGAAAAATTCTTCTCTTATCTTGTATTTATGTTTGTCTCGACCAAAAGGACGGTGTCTGTATCAGGTAGGTAATTATTAGTCTTACATAAAATATAAACCGGTTTCTCGTAATAACAAGTACGTTCAGTCCGATGAATAAAGTTTATTTGAATTGAAAGAAGTAATTTGCAACTTCGTATGAACTCTGAATGCATTAAAGTCATTTGCGAATGACTGTAGCTATAGTAATGTGTACCGAGGGGTATGGAAGGTTAACTTCTCCCCTGAACTAAGGGACTCGAGTAAAGAACTCAAGATTACACATATTTCGGACATTGAAACCTACATCTAATAATAACTTGTGTATGGGAAAAATGGTTTGAAATTAAATAAATTCATTTTGTTTTATAATAAAAAATTTTATTATAAAACAAAACTAAACTCAAAATATATAGGACTGATTGTAAAGACTGATCTTATGGTCATAATATTTTCTGTATAAGTATGTACTATTTTATGTATAAGTATGTATGTATAAGAAAACTAAATAAATTTATTATTACTCATATTATTGATTACACTCGGGTACAAAAAGAGCTTCTCACACCATGCACCCTTCCCTATCTCAGATCCTGCTTCACCTATTGCTTTGTAATTCAAGTTGTAGGTATTCATAAATTCAAATAAGTCCGGTACACCCGGGCACTTTCACCCTAGCCTTCCCTATTTCAGATCCTGCTTCACCTATGGGTTTGTAATACAAGTTGTAATTATTCATAAATTCAAATAAGTCGGGTACACCCGGGCACTTTCACCCTAGCCTTCCCTATCTCAGATCATAGGTGCTCCCAATATGCACTAGCTATTATGGTACCTAGGTACTCATATAGACATATGAGTTGGGTGGACCCGGGTTCTTACCCACAGACCTTGGCCTAGTGATGTCAGAAGACAAAGTGCCAATCTGCCAATTGGACGACTTGTTCTTGGGTGTTGTCTAGTGACTATTTACTTATGCAGCATTGTAATTATCATGCATTTATGTATATCTTACTATATTTCTGCGCTACCCACTAAAAATGGAATATGTATAATAACAAAAAGAAACACATTTATTTATTTACATCTAATTAGATATTTATCATGTATTGTAATATTTATGTTATCATGAATAAATGTATCTCTTTATCTATCAGCATGTATAATTGTACATAATTATTTATGTTTAAATATATTCATTTATTGCAGACACATATATCAGCAAACCCATTAGTGGAAAGTTGTCAAGAGTCATTGAAGTCATTCGCACTCAGAGAGCTAGAGTTCATGATCTGCAAATTACCATTTGCCTCTATTCTGTGATTTTTCAAGTTTACCATTACCCACACGGTGAGAAATACTAAGGGCGGAATTAATAGACGTTTTGTAATACCTCTGTGGAGCTATGTCACGGATTGCGTACTGTGTAAAATAGGGAACACCGACGCTTAGGAACGACTTGTGATGTAGAATTGTCTATTAATTTTGCCTTACATGGTGTTATTAGTTCTCCCCTACTAATAAACGTTAAACTGGTGAAAGTGCAAATTATAATAATAATGATAATATTAATAATAATTGAGAGCAAGATTAGCTCAGTAGCCTGAAGAGACCCTAGGCTCGATTGTACTTTTTAATGACCATACCACATAACAAGTATTCTCTTTTCCATTGATAAATGGATAATAAATTAATTAAAATTTGCAACTATTATAGGATGTAGTATCCAGAGACTATGCACAGAAGATACAAGATTAGGATAGGGTATTGGTAATTTTATTATGTGAAGAAGATAATTTATGCAACCACGATTTGCATAGAAATGCAACACGCTCAAGATGCACGTATTCTTGCTGCATTCATCAGAATTCTATTAGAATGTGTTACTCATGTGACCTTGTCTTACAACTACTAACCCATAATAAGGCTAAATTACTGACCAGTGGCGGCTTCATGGGGAAAAAGAAACGTCGAAACGTCTGGATGAGGTTAATGCGGGTAGCTGGTACGATTCCAAGCGAATGGAGGGTAACACCCCCGTCCTGATCGGAACGTTAAAACCAAATCGAATCGTTGGCGTTAGGATGGGCATCCAGCCGTAAAAAAAACGTGCTCCACCCTACCAACCTCAACCATGAGGTTGAATGCCAACCCCAATAGCAACATATTAAGCTAATATGGGAGGGAGATGTATAATTATATTATGTAACGGTACCTTAAGCTCCTCAATCCAAAAACTTACGATCGTCCACAGATAGTTATTTCATTAAAGTCATATAACCTAAGGTGCCCCAGTCCAAAACCTTACGCTTGTCCACTGTGAATTCTTTCATATGAGGGAGTATTCCCATTTTTTCGACATCATCATGTAACAGTACCTTAAGCTCCTCGGTCCAAAAACTTACGATCGTCCACTGATAGTTACATCATCAAAGACATCTAAGTCTTTGTCATGTAGAGGTACCTAATGTTCCCCAGTCCAAAACCTTACGCTTGTCCACTGGCAGTTCTTTCATATGAGGGAGTATTTCCATTTGCCGACATCATCATAAGTGGTCACTACTACTTGTCATTCAATACCAATCCTTCATAATTGATCGGAAATTTGAGTCACTTTATCTATTGTTTACAGTACATTAGAAACGCTGTCACATCGTTTTTCTGACACATCTCATATCAGGTTATACTGTTTCACCTATATACAGCCTGTCAACACCTGATACAAAAGGTCGCACTTATACATATCGGTTGAATGAAGGAATAACACCTACTGACTGACAAACTGACAAATGTGATCGTATGAGATATCAAACACCTCGGCTGAGGTTTAAAAACGCCCTATACAAAGAAAGTATACAAGCATTTTTAATTAAGAAGGTCAAGGATACTCACCACTTCTAACTCTAATGCTTATTGGTTAGGTGATACCTGGTTCAAATTCCACAGCCGCATTTTTACTAAAATTATAAATAATATTATTTTACTCATTGAACTGTGCTTTGAGATAAATATTCTGCCAGTAACCCAGCCCAACTTTAGCTGGGTGAAGTTAATGAGAAAATTTGGGTAGTTTTAGGTTCGAGATCATTTTCATTTATTTTCAAACCAATCAAAGCAAAAGTATGGTATATATTTTTTTTTTTTTTTTTTTTAATATTCACACGCGGTTTGTGATGTTGCATTTACGTGAATATTTTGTTGTTTCCTATATTGTTTTAATTTAGATTTAGTATTTCCTTACAACTTTTTTTGTATTTATCAATACTAATATCCAGATCCAGGTGTTGTGAATATTGATTGTAAGTTTGTAGTAATAGGTACAAAAGGTCGCAACTATACATATCGGTTGAATGAAGGAATAAGACTAATTATTTGCATTTATAAATAAAATTACAATCATGGATTTTTTTTAAATCGTGTATAGAATGTATACTGACAAACCTGGATATAAGAGAACTCAAGGAACCGGATATTTTTTCTCTTACTATCCAGATTTCTCTTATTAAGAGGTTATTTTCCCTTATAGAGAGGTAAATTTGACCTGAAATTTGTTCTCTTGTATCCAGATTCGACTGTATTTATAATTTTGCATCTACGCTATGATTGGTCACATGTGGATCTTGATGTATACATATTGTATAGTCTACATAGCGCAGAAAAAGTAGCAAAAAGTCTTCGCTCAATGGATTCGGGCAATTAACTAACCCCTTTAAAAAAACTATTGAAAATAGAATTGAAATTTATATTGAGACATTCGGCTGCCAAAATTTACATTGCGTTATTTCAGACATTTATTTTCACAAACATGATTCATGTTTCGGATTTGTTAAAATTAAAAAAAAACATGATTTTTTTTTAGTAGTTACAGATTGGAAAAAATGTAAACACTGTAATAAAAATTCAGTTAGTTGTACATTAGTTATGTAATCAATCAGGGCCGGTAATTTTTATAAGGTTTGGAAATCATTGAAATATTAGAATTGAGTCGAAAGACTCAAAAGAGAGATCTACACCGCATTTTCGATGTAATAAGCCGTACCTACACACCTATGTATTCACGATAAAAGCCACCGTCGCGCGTCGATGGCACGATTAATACACAGCCGGTTTCAGAAATACTCTCCACTCTAAAAATCCCCGAATCTCCGTTTCAACCGTCACACAACACATTCTGATTGGTTACTGCGTTCAAATTAACCAATCAGAGTGCGTTGTGTGACAGTTGAAACGGAGATTTGGAAATTATGAGAGTGGAGAGTGTTTCTGGAACGGGCTACAGTTCTCGTCAGTGATCTGACCTGACGAGAACTGGTCATCAACGTTCAGCGATGTTTAAATTGGATAACTACTAAAATTTGAACCCTCGTAAAAAAAACTGAACCGTTCCGGTTTCGAATCTATCCATACTCATCATGGTAATCTACAATCTGCTGGCTATTCCCGGCCATATTCGGGCTAGGTGAAGTTAGTTTGAACAGCTGGGTTGTTTGCCCAGCGAATGGAGGGTAAAACCCCCGGAACGATGTGACCATATTGTTGAAAGTGGCATTAAACCTAAATTAACAAAGAAACGCCAACGGTCCCTCGTTCCAAAAAACACTCTTAATCCCAAAATCTCCCTTTCAACTGTCACACAACCCACTCTGATTGGTTCATTTGAACAAAAAAAAACCAATCAGGGTGCGTTGTGTAACGGTTGAAAGAGAGATTATGAGAGTGAGAGTGGTGTCTGGAAGTTCAGATAACATGGATCATCCAGGAATTGATTCCAATGATTTGATAAACAACAATCCTGAATCTGTTCCTGGAACTGTTCGAGTTGTATAAAATGCACTGTTCTTTTATGCATTGTATATTGTGTTGTACAGCATGTAAGTAGAAATTGTGTTCAATGTAAACATTAAACAGTACGCTTTCCACATATGTTACAAAATCCTCGCCATAAGTGTGTTGCAGCAGAATTTGCATGCGGGGAACATTAGCATAATATGGTTTGGAGACTGGTAGTGCCTGAGAAGAAATGGTCCATTGCGTCTAGGAGATGATGCGAACGAACTGGTCCCAATACGGACTTATATGGTCAATTGGTAATGGACACTCACTTGTTTTACACTGTTCAAAGTAATTTAGGTTCAACATAATGTTCAATTTAATATTCTTAACTTCTTAACTTGGCTGACGGAACTTTGGATTTTTTTCTTCTATGTACTTTGTAGAAAAGTATATTTTTGTTATAAAGTCTCTTTAACCTCACCCAGTCTGGGTTGGGCTGGGAATAGCCAGGATCAGGAAGGAAAATTTATCAGTCGGAAATGCGAATGTGAATCTGATTTTGATTAATAATTTCGTCTTAAAGTTTAGGTGGGGATTTAAAATGCAATAAGAAAATTGCGTCTGAATAAATACTAAGTGTAAGCATTATTAGCTTGGATTTTATTAAAACAGTAAAACACATCTTCCATAGTAGCACAAACTGGAAGTGTGCCCAGCACACTAGCCGCATTCCCGCGCTGTATTGCAAGGGACAGTCTTTGCACTAAGAACGCCCTGGAGTTGATAGTATGAACGCCCAGTGAGCTGACTCAATTCGTCTCCAAATTAGTTTATAAAGAGATCGAGAGGTAGGAAAAAGATATTCTAGAATTTTCAATTTTCCTACCTACATGTGTTTTCGTTAGCTGATAATATACGTAACTAACTGTAGCAAGTGACACAGCATGATAGATCACTCAGTGACTAGAAATTTCATAAAAACATGAACACAAGTGGCATAAGTTGGGTCGTTAGGACACCTGGTTTGTCTGGCTAACTAAACATTACAGGTGACAGCAGCAATAGAATAGACAGCGCACACCTTCTCTCACTAGGATAATCCTCATGGGCGTAGCCAGGATTTTGGCTGGGGGGGGGCAGTGATATGATATGATCACCATGTATGGATTCGAACCAGAACGGTCAACAATCCATGTCCTCACCACGCTGGATGTTGCTTCACTTCAGTGATTGGATGAGAACTTCAACGTGCCAACTACGCTGATTTACTGTATAACTTAAAAGTATTTATTCTTGTTTAGTCTGTCTGTAGTATCAGTGCTGAGTCCATCAGTTTTGTGGTACATGATGAGGTTATTTCATTTTTTGCTTCCATCATCAGAGAATTCTAATCAAAATATTGAGATCATGATACACTACGCGATAGGTAATTAGGTAAATAAGATCGCCATTAACAGGATAATAAATTATTATGAACATATTTTCATAGAAAGCTGTATACTTAAATATAAACAAAATACTATACACATATTAAACATATAGGTATGAATAATAAAATATAAGGGCTAACTTCAGGGCTTGAACCCACGCCATCATTACAAGAACTCGTTAACACAGACCACACATTGACTTAGTGCCAAAGCTATCTACATAACTACCATAATTCCATAATATCATAAAAATTATAACTCATTTCAAAACCTGTCAACCAAAAGATGAAATAAATTAATGAAAATGCAAGTTTTCCATAACGTGGTCTCAAGGAAGCAGTGGCGCAGCTAGATCCCCCTGCTACGCGTTCGGAAGGGAGTAATATTATACCTAAATTTCTTCTAAAGAGTATTATTATTATAAATCATTGCTGAGTACACTCTAAATAATAATAATGCTTTTTCTTTGTGTTATTATGTCACAATTTTAGTGGGTAGCGCAGAATCATAGGACTTTACCACTTTAATTTACAATATCTTGTATTATTTTTTTGCCTAAGATTCTGCCACTGGTCGCTCATGCACTTTTTCTAGCAAAGCTGAATGAATTAGTTTCATTCTTGATAATTTTATGATACTCGTATATCAAATTACTAAAATGCAATAATTGCTTTCTTCAACTTTGTCTCTCTAAATACATAATTATACATATTAAGTAGATAGATACAAATGACTACACTCTGAGGACTTATCATTTAGGTACGTTTACTAATGGGATAATTGCATGTTACCTATATCTGTTAACGATCAAGATCTCATTTACCTTGATCAGATTCATCGGATATCAGTCCATTACGTAAGGACTTAATGGCACTCTATAGAATCAGAGGTACCTACAATTAACACTAATATCGAGCCTTGTCGAGTACTTCCACAGTCAAGGGTTTAAACGGGAGGTATAAGTATTTTATTTTTTAACAGCACTGATTGCAGACATCAAGGTTAATGACGTTTGGGAATCTGGGAAGCCTGCGTTTTTTGACAAACGCATTAATGCCGACGCAGCTTCTTATGCTTCCCAGAGCTGGCCAAGTCTTTCAACTTCTAGAATTCTAAAGATTCTGAAATAGCTTTTACTTCTGTGTAAACCAACCTCAGTAACTGGATCGATAACGAAGTCATAACTAAAGGTCAGTTGTTCGATTCCCAAGATCGGCGAAATTTTAATGCTGGCAGTGTACCGGTGCTTTGTCAAGGCTTCAGCAACATAGGAGAGCACCACTGAGTCTAGAATGGCACACCAGTGGCGGTCTGTAGGTCAGGACTCTGGCAGAGGAACACACCAGAGGCGGATTTTAGAAGAGCTATCGCTTTGGATGAAAGCTCGACTTTTGAGTTTCTAGTATACTGAGACGTGACGATGAGTTACAAAGATACTCATATCATTCAGTTTTGAATTTCTGAAATTAAATTATTGAAAAGTTTGACTAGTTTGACTATTGAAATTTTTTACTTTGACTAGGATTTACATCGCATGATATTTATACTTATTGTACAATTAATACAGTATACACATATGAGGGGGGTAAAAACAGCTCGAATTGTTTCGTGTAATATAAGAACAGCGTGCGTAGGCTGAAACTTGGCCTGGGGCACTGCCGTGCGCCTAGAATTGTGTATGTTGTATTATTTTAAATTTAAATAAAAAAGAGCTCGTCCTGCTAAATCTTTTCGAGGGGTCCTCCTGTAGCATAGCCGCCACTGGTCACATGTTCTGGTTTAAGAACCCGCGAGCTACTCTATTCTTGTGCCGAGACTTCTGAGGGTTACTTCTACACACAAGCCGCCACTGGTAGCATGTCATGGTTTCAGAAATCGCAAGCTACTCTATTCTTGTCTCTAGACTTCTGAGGGTTACTTCTACACACAGGCCGCCACTGGTCGCATGTCCTGGTTTAAGAACCCACGAGCTACTCTATTCTTGTGCCGAGACTTCTGAAGACACAAAAGGCAAAACTGGTCGCGGGCAGAATAGCTCGGGACATGTTTCTATTTGGGGAGAGAGAGTGTGGCATTATGTCCGACCGGAGACAAGGACCATTTCTCCGGAGGAAGAATTTTATTATCGAATTTATTAAGTTTCCGAATTCCGGTCAGAGTTTCTTAAAACGTTGACCTGTGGACCAATACGATCTACTTACCAAGGTTATTATGCAACAATCTATGGTCAATAATCTGATTCTTGTGAAAGAACCCAGGTTGGACTACTAGATCCGAAAAAGAAATGTACTCATAATTTGATTACAGTTGTTTGTCAGGGACAGCTTCTGATGCGCTCGAGTTGACCCAGCACTTAATGGGTGGGAAGTATAGTATTGTGCATGAGGTTAGCAGTAGTACCGTCGGCCCTGGTACCCGCCCTTAATAAGAGTTATAATATTATTGTATTACCTACTAGGTTAAAAAATCATAAAATCAACATTTTCATCAAGCAACATAATTCTTAATAATGACATAAGAAAATTTAGGTTTTCTTCAATCCTAAAAATGAAAATCAAAATTGATTCAAGGTGTCCGCAAGTGTAATAATTAAAAAGAGGTTATGGGTTGCTTGTAGTAATCGTAAGTTATACAAGTACTCGGGCTCTCCAGAATTTCATTAGGAATCACTCTTGTACAAACAGAAATCAATCTGAAGTAGAATTAATGTTCAAAGAGAGAATTTCACGATTGGAACTGGAACACCACTCCGGTTGGTATTGTTCCGATGATCGTAGATTTGTAGTGGCTGCATTCCTCGGACCACGCCATTTCGGGACACGGCTACGCCGGGCTGGGCCGTTATACAGACCAGGCATCAACTGAGCCGGGAACTTTCTGTTGCGCACTTTTTTCTCGGAGTTTCTCATAGTGGTGCATTGGTGGTCAAGTGGTAGAGGCGCTAGTTTGGTAATCCAGACAGCGTGGGGCTCTCTTGTTTAGAAAAATAAATCGTTAAAAATATTTACTTATTTAAATACTACTTTTTTGGAAAAAATGTGATTTCTTCTTACGAAAAATACACAAAAGGATTTCATGATTACTGAATTCATTTTGATGAAATAATTTTAACAAAGTTCCTGAGATCTTAAGAATTATGATCCGTCGGAGAGGTTCAAGTTTTGGGATTTGTCCTAGTTTGGTCACTCTAGAATCTACAGGTAGATGTGCAAATTAACTCATTGTAAAAAATCACTGTCAAAATAGTTAATGTCGGTCGTAAATAAATTTCAACTGGCGGGATTAATACAGCTGTCCCGGTAGCACAGCGGTCAATTCGTCGCGTCCGTCGGTCTAGTAATCCAGAGGTCGTGGGTTCGAAACCCAGCCGGGACATGACAAGTTATCCTCCCATTTAGGATTTTGACCCCATCATAATACGTCCTAGGTTTACAAATGGAATTATTTATTTATCGTATGACATTATATTTTACACTCTACAAAGAATACAAAGAAAAAAAAAAAGAAACAATAGGACTCTTTAGTCCTAGTCGGGCAGTATAGACAAGGGATATTAATTATTAATGCCGAGGGAAATCTCTGACAATCGCGAGGACTAAAAGTTTCACAACTTCCCCGGACTGTCCCCGTCGCCACTGGTTTGCAGATCTCGAGTACCTGAGCTGGTATCTCAGAGTAAGTACGTAGGACGGCACCGGATGTAGAAGTGGATTGGACCATTTCATCTCGTCTTGGAAACAAGGCTTGTCTGGTAACAGTTTCAAATTGAGAATTTTTTTCTTCAATGAGAGAGCGAGTAGGTTTTAGGCTTGTCTTAAGAAGTGTAGACCTATAATAGACCAAGAAATGGCTCTAGAAACTACTTGGAAGACATAAGACTAGAGAACATGGGTTTTTATTCAAGTTCGAAGTTAAGCGCCGATAATTTTGATAACTTTGCAAGCAAGACAATCTATGTAAGTTTATTTTTATTAACTTTAATAACAACTTTGAAAAAAAATATACTTATTTTTACTTGTATCTCCTATTACCTCAGTTGGAATTGAGAGTGTTGAACTTTTAATCCGGGCTCTGGGTTTAATACTAGGTCAAAGTTTGACCATCCTTGAGATGATTGATTATAGTGATCCAGTTTTCTTGGCACATATCTTAATATCTTTTTTTTTTCAGCATTTTCAAGTCGTGGTCTTGAAATATCTTCGGATGGTAGACCACTAATCTACTCCCTATCTAAAATAGAACCCTATAGCCGGACAACTGGGGGCACTATTCCCTATCAGGCGCGGCCGGTACTAAGAAGCACCCGCAGACGAAAACAAGAGGATTTTCTTAAGTCCCAGCTCGTACACATTGAAAATTACCACACATTTCTGGAATAGTTGATGAAAAGTTATTATGATTGATATTATGGTAAAAGAAGCCAAACTTTTAGATTCAGAAAGAGCGACTCTATGTGTCTATTTTAGTCCGGTTTATGTGGCAGCAACGCGAAAACATTTTCTACTGGCCGCCCGGTAGAGAATGCAACAAAGCTGCTGCCCTAAGGCCGGCCATTCACGTACAGTCCAAACTGTCAGTTTGGACCATCAGTCCAAACTGACAGTTTAAACTGTAAACTGAGATGCCCACTCACATTCAGTTAAAACCATCAGTTCTCACAAACTGACAGTTTGGACTGTAAACTGAGATGCCCACTCACATTCAGTTAAAACCATCAGTTCTCACAAACTGACAGTTTGGACTGTAAACTGAGATGCCCACTCACATTCAGTTAAAACCATCAGTTCTCACAAACTGACAGTTTGGACTGTAAACTGAGATGACCACTCACATTCAGTTAAAACCATCAGTTTCTCACAATGGATTCCGACGACGACATCGCTGTTCTCGGATTATTTTTCGTAATAATCAAGAAAAAGAAAAAAAGAAAGCCTAAAAGTCAGTGGTGCAAGAAGTGGTTTCAAAGACGTAATCAATATTCTGATGTTACTTTATTAAAAGAATTATCATCTGAGGAACCACTAGATTACCTGAATTATTTGCGAATGTCGCAAACGGCGTATGAAAAAATACTTTTACTAGTTTCTCCATTGATTAAGAAACAAGACACAGTAATGCGGCAAGCAATAACTCCACATGAAAGATTGACTGCTACTTTGAGATTTCTAGCAACTGGTCGTTCGTATGAGTGTCTGAAATTCTCAACAAGGATATCACCTCAACATCTTGGAAAAATCATACCAGAAACGTGTGCCGCCTTGATCAAAGTTTTGCGAGGATATATGCAGGTATGTATTTTACTTTTAATATTTTTTGTAACTTAAAAAGTTTCAATTTGAGACCTCATATCCCTACAACCTGAAAAAAATTGTTCGTAAGAAAAAAAATCTCGGAATTGGTAGACCCTAGATTGATGATTTGTAGATAGATCTCGATAAGTGTAGGGGCAGGATTTTTTTGTTTCAAGCGAAACAAGTAATAAACTAATAACTATGAAAGTAATGAAAACATAATTTGTTAAACTTCAGAAGAGGATTTATTTTCAAGTATATTAGTGGACAACAAGTGTAGTCTGTAGGGCATATATAGTTTCCCCTACATACTCGTAAATGTGTTATTGTTTAAAGTTGAAAAAAAAGATGCTGTATTGTCCTCAGTGGAGGAGTATGGCGAAGTTGAATTCGGTAATGGACTTGTTCGTGGAGTAATATTGGGACTGGGATTATAACTTGTGTATGGAGAATTGTACAAACATGATGTGTCCTGCTGAAAGGGCGATGCGTTTAAAGTACCCATCTCTGCTTCATAAAGTACGTCATATAACTTCTTTTCTGCATTGAGGGCCTGGCGTTTACCTAGCTCTCTTAACCTCACAGCAATACTTTTCCCCACTAGATCATAACGATCCACTTGCTCTTTGGGTTTTTTGAAGTGTTCGCAAACGGAAACTAGCACTTGTGATGTCAGGTCATCATTCACTGCCTTCCTCTTGTTAGCACCAGGTCTTGAGGGTGTGGGTAATGCTGACTCTTCATCATTATTACAGCTTTCTTCAGCTGGAGCCGGATCATCGACATTGCATTCCTTAAAACAGAAATAAACATACATAATATGTGTTAGTATTAGGTACGAGATTTTATATATTTAGATACTAAAAGAAAGTATAGCTCGCGACAAATAGATAATTTTGTTTTTTTTTTTCTAAATAGGTATTATTATGCTTCACGTTTGTTTCAGTTTCCCAACACTGAAGAAAAATGGAAAGAAGTTGCATCCAAGTATGAAGAAAGATGGCAGTTCCCGCATTGTATTGGTGCCATGGATGGCAAGCACATAGATATTATACCCCCTGAGGGCGCTGGATCTTATTACTATAATTATAAAAAGAAACACAGCATGGTTCTACTGGCGATTGTTGATGCAGAATACCGATTTCTACTAGCGGATTTTGGAACAAACGGTCGGATTTCAGATGGTGGTGTGCTTCAGAATACATCTTTTTTCCAAAAACTAGATAACGAAGAATTACATATTCCTCAACCTGAAGATGTATCTGAAAATTTCAAAAATGTACCCTATGTATTTGTTGCGGACGATGCTTTTCCTCTGAGAACAGACATTTTAAAGCCATTTAGGCAAGCATTATTGGATTCTGCTGATAAAGAAGTTTTCAACTATCGCATGTCTCGAGCAAGGCACATTGTGGAAAACGTCTTTGGTATTCTTGCCTCACGGTTTCGTATATTTAGTTCCCCAATAAATTTACAACCACAAAATATTGAAAAAATCGTAATGGCTGCTTGTTTCCTGCATAACTTTTTGATGGAACACCAACGTCATACATACGCCCCTACAAGAAGTTTATTCCAAGAAAATGTCCATGATAGATCTGTTATTTCGATGGGTTGTGATAGTGCACAGTCAAATATGATTCCACTAAACTTTAGTCGAGGAAATATTTCTAATGACGCAAAGAAAGTTAGAAATAATTTCATGAACTACTTCATGAATACTGGCAAAGTATCATGGCAAGATAAACATATTGTAAGAAATAAGTAGGTATTCAAAATATGTAGGTACCTACTAAAGAATTCATTTTGTAACAAATTAATAAAACTGTATTTTGATATCAGAATTTGTAAACGTATGAATATGTTTTAATTTCTTTGTGTTTAAGTCTTATGACCGTGTCACAATTTTTGTGGGTATCACAACATTACTAAAAGTATCCAATACTGCAATATACTGCATGTGCTTAACTAATTAATCAAATTTTTGAAGCAGCTACTCACTGTCCTCACGAGGCTGAGTGGGCCCCGTAAAAACCAGCCACAGAACTTTTCTTTTGGTCCTGCTCGGGAATGGAACTCAAGACCTCCGGAGTGCAACACTGGTGTGATACGCACCAGAAACGGAGGCTGACTGATACCAGAATTTAATAAATAGTAGAAGTTTCTTACCTCATCATCACTTTCAGGGTCCATATTAGATGTGGATGCTCTCACGGTGCTTTGGTCTCGTAGGAAGTCCAGCAAATCGTAGTACCACAACGTTGGTTTACGGATAGCGTCCGCGGAAGCTCCAGACTTCATAGATTGCTCATATTTCTTTTTTTCCTTGTTATAAGCTGACCTCAAGCTGTTAATTTTGGTAAGGGCAGACTTTACGGTGGCATCACTTTAAATTTCACTGAGTTTCTTTGCCAATTTTGTAAGGGCAGCATTTTTTAAACTCCGGTTTTTATACTCCTCGGAATTAATTTTCCAGAGACAGGGCTCTGATCTCAAAATTGCAATAAAATCCACCATTGTTTGAGTTGCCTTTTTGCGCGACATTTTTAAAAATTCAGGCTCGTATTTTTGAAAGTCACTAAAACCAATTTTGGGACAACTGACGGAGTTTTGAACATTTTGAGAATTTACTGGCCAAATTGAAAATAATTATTACTATTTCGATCTCAGCCTTCTCAGCGAAAGAAGTACGTTGCTTAACTTTGGTGGTCCCACGAGAACCGGTGCATTCAAGCGCCATCAACGCTGGCGTTGATACATTTGTTTGTTTATTTGTTGTTGTATATATTTTTCAATATATGTATGTATTGTTTTATTTGTGGTGAAGCACAAGGCCTCTTCACAATTTTTGTGGGTAGCGCAGCATTACTAAGAGCCACCTTTACATTTCGAATTATTCTATGACATTAATTTTTTTTTACTCTGGTAATGCCGCCACTGGTCGTTACTCATACAAGTAACTACTCATTTTTCCTCACGAGGTATGAGTGGACCCCGAACATCCAAGTACAGAGCAGAAAAATTCTTGCCCCGCTAGGGATCGAACCCAGGTCACCGTGTGTGCAATGCCTAGCGCGCTAACTCACTCTGCCACGGTGACTACTTTATTTTTCAATATATGTATATGTTACGGGAAAAGCTAGGAGTGCGGGAAATCCTAGGTTTACCCGGGTAAACCTAGGATTTCCCGCAATTGTTGGGAAAAGTCCAAAATGAATTTTTATTTCGGGCTTTTACCGATCTCTTTCGGTTAATCCTAGGTTTTCCCAACATCAATCGGGAAATAAGACATTCATTTGGTCATTTCGGACTTTTCCCAAGAGATTCCGGAAAATGTGATATTGTGTGAAGATTTAATATCTGAGACATGTTTAAACCTGTTGACTTTTGTTTGAACGCCACCTGCGTATTTTTATTTCATCGCTCCGGGCACTCAGCATTCTGTTTTCAGTTTAAGACGTGTATCTAATGACAAATTTCCTGATGCCCAAGTTGGACAAAATGTTAGAGTAAAAGTTCCAGATGTTGACCGTTCTAAAATTGATCCAAAATATCATTGCAGTCATAATAAAAAGGAAGATGAGCTCTACCAATTAGGTACAAAGAGCGGAATCATCAAAAGTCTCTACTCTCGTAATCAATTCACACTATGCTCTGAAATCTTTATCTCTTTGGAAGATGTAAAACATGAGGAAATAAGTCTTCGCTCAGGTGTTTCAAAACAATCATTGGTTGGTGGACAAGGGTTCAAAAAGTGTAGCTGTTTAAAGAAATGTACAACCAAGAAGTGTCTTTGTCGAGCTGCTAATATGAAATGTAATTCCAAGTGTCACAGTTCACAGCCATGCTCTAACAAATAATAAGAATGTAGGATTTTTTACTTTTTGTTTTTATATTTTTACTTTTTCTTGATATCTGTTTTATCAAACATTTTATATTTCAGTGTTTAAATATACACATTTACCTACTTAAACAGGAAACAGTAAGAGATAGCGATAAGAGAAAAACATTATTTTTTTACGTGTTTTATCAAACAGTTGATTGAATTTTTTTTAATAAAAATAAAAAACAAACACTTTTTCTACCTGTTAAATAAACAAATACCATTGTGTTCTACTTCATTTTCTGTAGTCTTTTCTCTCTCTTCTTTTTAAGGTTATTAGGTTAGCCCCTATTATGTATATTTTACTTTTACCGCGGGTCCTAGGGAAATCCTAAGATTTCCCGGTAAAAGCCCGAAATTTTTAATGAATGAACAGAATTTTACACATTTCCCTACCTGCTTCGGGAAAACCTAGAATTAACCGAAAAAGATCGGTAAAAGCCCGAAATAAAAATTCATTTCGGACTTTTCCCAACAATCGCGGGAAATCCTAGGTTTACCCGGGTAAACCTAGGATTTCCCGCACTCCTAGCTTTCCCCGTAACATATATACAACATGTCTACGAGTATTATTGTAAATTAGTTTGTCCAAACTATATTCTTTATATTCCTCGGAATTAACTTTCCAGAGACAGGGCTCTGATCTTAAAATTGCAATGAAATCGACAGTTGCTTGAAATGCCTTTTGGCGCGACATTTTTAAAAATTCAAAATCGGTAATCTGAACTCTGAAGAGAAATTGGTTAACTGAGGACTGAAAGCGCCATTCACATAAAAAAATTAACTGTCAGTCCAAGCACCTTCAGTTCAAAATATAAATTTTTTATAATCCTACAGTCCAACTCATTAGTCCAATTGGACTGCAGTCCACTGCCATTCACGTCAGTCGAAAGTATCAGTTTGGACTGATCAGTCCAAACTGTCAGTTTGGACTGATCGTGAATGGCCGGCCTTATATACACCAACTATGAACTTCTTAGTTCATAGTTCAATCTGGGCGCCTCCCTATTCCCAAGTCAGAACAATAATCCATTCCATCATGCACACACCATAGTCGCTGGTTAATTGCCTGCTGTTTTAGCCTGTATGATAAGCAATAAATAAATTGTTTATTAAAACAACACATCCCATGTGGCGGAGAAGTATTTTTAGACCCTTTCTCCAGTCTCCGAGGAAACACAATGAATTTGCAATATGGGAAACACTGTGAATGACTGAATGATATGCCAAAAAAATATGTAAGTAATGTGTAACTGTGTGCATATATTATGTAATTACATTAATTCAGAGTCTTTTGTAACAGGGAAGGAACTGTGATTTTGCAATTTTGGAAAACACTATGACCGATATGAAAAACACATTGAATTTATTAAATGGCGAAGATGAAAAATTTGCATAAAGCAAAAATTTATTATGTAGTAGGCATGTTCAGTCAAACCTAAATATAAGAGAACTGGATAAAAGAGAACGATTCCAGGTCCAATTTACCTGAAATTTTATAAGGGAAAATAACCTCTTTACTAGAGAAACCTGGGATAGAAGAGAAACAAATTGCGGTCCCTTGAGTTCTCTTAATATATTTCGTTATCTTACATTCTGCCGCGCTGTCTCTTTCTTTGTATAGGCGTTGTTCACACCTCGGCCGAGGTGTTTGAATATCCAGGTTTGAGTGTATTTAGAAATTGGTTAACACTATGAATGTCAATCGGAAATAATGTAAGTAATTGAAATGTACAATTGTACATACATGATGAGTAGGGATATTCATTATACATATACCAACCAGTAAGAATATACAATTATACATATACATGGTAGCCCAGGCAAATTAGTGCTAAAATGGGGTCTAGCGTCAAAAAATTGCTCAATAGCTGGAAATCGTTTTAAACCCTTAAAGGGGTCCTGAATAATGGGTATATGAGTTTGCGACGGATTTTAGGTTGTGCTTCCGAGTTTAGGGCCTAAATAGTGCAAATTTTTTGCACTTTTTTTAAAATTGCGCTTATAACTCAAAATGTATTTATTCTACAGAAAATTTTACTCAGTTCTTATCTAAGGAACATAAAATTATGCGTCTAATGACGTTTGAATCATTAAAAAAGGTTAAGCCGTTCAGCCACAATCGCTCCTCAAAGATGGGTGGTTTTTTCAAACATAGCTCAAATTTTGAAAATTCTCAACTTTTAACGCCTGTAAGTCAAAAAGGACTGCACCAATTGAAAAATTTAATAGAATCGAACTTGTAGAAAATGTAATTTTAAGTAAAATACTGTTTGAAATTTGAAATTTGCTCACCCCCAATGCTGAGATATGATTTTTCGTCCCTAGCGCCAAATTTCCGCTAAGGCAGTGCAACGCAAGAAAATTCATCTGAACTCTAAAATTCTCATATTCTTACAACTTTTCAAGCAAAACTGAACATAATCTATTGAATTCAGTCGAATAGGTAGTTTAAAATTTTGAGAAACTTGCACTGAATTTTACTAAGATCTTCACTGAACATGTTGTGATTTCAAGACAGCTGGCACACTATGGAGGATGTAACTTGTTTAATATGCGGGAACATTGGGCAAGAAGGAATATTAATAATAATATAATAATAAAAATGCATTTTCTTTGTGTTGTTATGTCACAGTTTTAGTGGGTAGCGCAGAATCATAGAACTTTGCCAGTTTAATTTACAATATCTTGTATTATTTGTGTGCCTATGATTCAGCCACTGGTCGCTGCTTCATATCAAAGCAGCTACTCTTTTTTCCTCACGACTCACGAAGTATGAGTGGAACCCGAACATCCAAGTACAGAGCTACAGAGCAGAAAAAATCCCATCCCGCTGGGAATTGAAGCCAGGTCACCATGCGTGCAATGCCTAGCGCGCTAACTCACTCGGCTACAGTGACTACAACATATTAAAGGCAAAGATAGAGGAATATTAAAGGAAAAGTCACTTCGAATGTTCATTGAGGACAGCAGGAGGAGAAATGATGTGCATCACACATGGTTACAGACTCAAAGATCTGTTATACTTCACGAGAAGTGTCGCAAAGGTGTCTACACGAAGGAGTCAAACACTGTAAAGGCCGAAAAAGAAGCAAGAAACGGAAGCCGTGTGACAAGAGGCCGTGAGGAAATACCAAAATTCAACTTCAAGGAGCTCTGCTTCTACTGTGGAAAAGATATGGAGGTTCTGGGTACTAACGACTTCTTACGAGTGAACCACTTTTCATGGCCATCAATGGTATCCATGTTTATATCGGCGTTGTCATATACGAATTGAGTTAATGAATTTTTAGTGATGATAAGGCCATGATACGTTCCATGCTATGGGGGGGTATTCAGTGCTTCACTCCTAAGAAGTCGTTAGTACCTAGAACCTCCATACTGAAGGTGAAATCAATCCCACTAGTGACCAGTTTGAGCGAACTCTCCCTGTTCACGCCATGTGACTCCAGTTTGAGTTGACTCCAAACTTACCCCGCGCATATCACTCGATCTCTACACCCCTAACTGTTAGAGATAACACTTCGATATCAGATGATAGGCATATCATATTATGATCTTACAAAGAAAGCCAGAGATTCGGTACGATAGATTGGGAACGACGATGCCTCGTTCAGATTGTAACAACCAGTGGTCAGGGTACGTCTTCTCTCCTTCCTCGATCTACCACATTTGATCCCCTTCTAAAGGCGTAAGTACTTGGTACAAGTACTCAACGTAAGATCATCCAATCTCATTTCATAGTAGTAGTTTATTTCTTCCTTTTATCTTCCGTGTAAATTTAATACTCTTTAATACACCTACACCTTTCGTAGTAGCGTTATTGAACCAGCGGCCTTTTCTTCGTTAAACCCCAGTAACTGGGAAACTTAGGTCTTTCGGCTTCAAAGCCCCAGTTACTACATTAATTCACTCCCCTCGTCCAGATATACCTTGAGCTGCATCAGGATCCATAGATGGGCGGGAAACACTGAATACACCCCCATAGCATGGAACGTATCATGGCCTTATTATCACTAAAAATTCATTAACTCAATTCGTATATGACAACGCCGATATAAACATGGATACCATTGATGGCCATGAAAAGTGGTTCACTCCTAAGAAGTCGTTAGTATTATTATTAATATTCCTTCTTGCCCAATGTTCCCGCATATTAAACAAGTTACATCCTCCATAGTGTGTCAGCTGTCTTGAAATCACAACATGTTCAGTGAAGATCTTAGTAAAATTCAGTGCAAGTTTCTCAAAATTTTAAACTACCTATTCGACTGAATTCAATAGATTACGTTCAGTTTTGCTTGAAAAGTTGTAAGAATATGAGAATTTTAGAGTTCAGATGAAGTTTCTTGCGTTGCACTGCCTTAGCGGAAATTTGGCGCTAGGGACGAAAAATCATATCTCAGCATTGGGAGTGAGCAAATTTCAAACAGTATTTTACTTAAAATTACATTTTCTACAAGTTCGATTCTATTAAATTTTTCAATTGGTGCAGTCCTTTTTGACTTACAGGCGTTAAAAGTTGAGAATTTT
Organism: Bactericera cockerelli; assembly: GCA_024516035.1. Classification (NCBI taxonomy): domain Eukaryota; kingdom Metazoa; phylum Arthropoda; class Insecta; order Hemiptera; family Triozidae; genus Bactericera; species Bactericera cockerelli. Next base: position 36,265,424 of record CM044959.1, read on the forward strand.
CAAAATTTGAGCTATGTTTGAAAAAACCACCCATCTTTGAGGAGCGATTGTGGCTGAACGGCTTAATCTTTTTTAATGATTCAAACGTCATTAGACGCATAATTTTATGTTCCTTAGATAAGAACTGAGTAAAATTTTCTGTAGAATAAATACATTTTGAGTTATAAGCGCAATTTTAAAAAAAGTGCAAAAAATTTGCACTATTTAGGCCCTAAACTCGGAAGCACAACCTAAAATCCGTCGCAAACTCATATACCCATTATTCAGGACCCCTTTAAGGGTTTAAAACGATTTCCAGCTATTGAGCAATTTTTTGACGCTAGAGCACTAATTTGCCTGGGCTATGGTTGGTTGCAATACAAAAGTACAAAATTGATCCTGCATCATTGTCATTAGAAATAAAACATTCTTTTGTAAACAATTCTCCTGTCCTACATTCATATTGGTGTAATTTTTGGTCGATTTGAATATATTTCCTTTCCAAGTACGCATTATTAAATTTTATGCAGGAAATTCCAACAAGAAATAACCTATTCTGTGCAGACCTCGAGAAATTTTCTTCGTCAGCAGTTATAAGTTGTAAACAAAATCTCATTCAATGGTAGATCGTGTAATAAATAGGTATATCTGTATATTATTCTACATTTATAATATCTAATATGTATTCGAATAGGTATACATAATGTGTATAATCGGTACGTAACCAACATCTCGCCATCAAGGTAAGCATGCATAGAGTGACGTCACTTTATCACCATAGCTCTCTGTTGTGGCACTCTCGAACCCACGCACTTCCGATTGAGAGGATAAGAGTCAGAGCCACACGGCTTCTACATGGAATCGAATTCACTTTGCGAGGAGGAATTAGGAAGATCGGGGAGAGGTGGCTGGAAGGACAAGAAAGGAAGAGGAAGAGAGGAGGAGGAAAGAGAGAGGGAGAGAGCAGGAGGAGGGTGGGAGGGAGAGAGGAGGAGGAAAGAGAGAGGGAGAGAGCTGGAGGAGGGAGGGAGAGAGAGGGAGGAGGGAGGGAGAGAGAGGGAGGGAGGGAGAGAGGGAGAGAGGGAGAGAGGGAGAGAGAGAGAGAGAGAGAGGGAGGGAGAGGGAGAGAGAAAAGGAGGGAGGGAGAGAGGAGGGCGAGAGCAAAGGAAAGTGAGAGAAAGGGAGGGAGGGAGGGATAGAGAGAGTGAGAGAGAGAGTGAGATAGAAAGTAATTCCGACAAAAACCACCCAAAAATAGATCAATCTACCAAAGAAAATTTCCTGCAAAACAGACAAGAAGTCTGACAAAATTGTGCTTGATTCACGACATAAACATCATAAATTAATTTAATTCCATGTAAAATTACGAGAAACGGTAGATAAATGAACTCCCGTAAATCTAAATGACTTTTGACTGATGTGTTGTAGTTTAATGTGCAAATTGAAATAATGAGTATACATCCTGTCCCTATATGTTTAATGTCTGAAGCCTATGGACGACTCAATATCCTCAATAAACTTTCACCGGCACACTGACACACACACACACACACACACACACACACAAACACACACACACTCACACACACACCAGGCAGGCCGGCTACATACACCCCCATACTCTTCTATATGTCACGCGTGGGGCTGGAACCACATTCAGATGTCTCGGATAATAATTTACTGGTTCGAAGCTCTGGCGTGCTGGGTGCTGGTCTAGCTGGTGCCAGACCATGTGGACAGAGGTGGGTAAATATTTAGGTGGGGTCGAGCACCGACCATTAAAAAGGACTAAAAATAGAAATCACATCCGGAATCGAACCCGAGATCTTGAGGTCGTCTCGGGTTCTACAGACAGTTGTGGCTAACCTCTTCTTCGGTTTCTGCATGGTACAGGAAAAATACTTAATATTTGTAATATGTATTAGAAAGTTATCGGAGGTAATAATGCAGTGTTTTACATATTTGCCACTTATGTCTGTTTTATTTATTTATTTACACTTTATTTTTTATACAAAACAATCAACAATAAATTATTAACAGAGATAAAAAAAATCAACAATATTTACATAATAAAATATAGAAGAAAAAAATATTTAAATTTACACTTGCCTTGTAATCCGGGGCGAAGTTAATGCCTTAGGCATTCTCTGTCACTTAACCCCGGAGAATTACAAATTCTGTGTACAGAATGGGGCTGAATGGGTACCGTAACAGCTAGCTCATGTTCAGATACTCAGCTATTTTAGGTATATTTACATACTTAAAAGTACTGATAGTAACAGCAGCAAGAAGTAGTATTGATGATAGAGTAGGCATATCTGATGAAGATAAAGTACAGAAATGGAATTGATTTCCAAGTAACCTCATTAAGAATCTATGAATGGAAATAATGTATGCAGAGATAGTAGATAGAGGTTAAGGCCTTGCGAAATGGCTCTCAGCTCGCTCGGTTTATGAATGAGATGATAGAGAGTTTAACTGATATGAATATGCATTAGGAAGCAGACGTATAGGATCTAGTAGAACTACGTCGACTTTATTTAAATTTTAATATCTAAAAATAACTAGTCAATCTAGTATACTCAAAGTCAATGATGAGATTATTTATCATTTTCTATACGAGCAAATTGTAAGATAGCCGGGTGAAAAGAGTTTCAATCTACTTTATAATTATCCGCTGGGACTCATTTATTACTCTAGTAATAATTCCGTATCCGTATAAGATAGGCACACATACCTATCTAACGATGGTGGAAGGACGCCCAGATCCAATGTCTCCTGGGCCCCTGCCATGTACTATGATTGGGTTTTAACGTTCTAGTACTCATACGACAAACTTAGACCGTAAATTACCCTAAAATTGCTGAGAATCATACCTCTTATTAACCTCACACAACTTGGATTGGCTCGGCAATGCCAGCCTCACATGTTCTTTCCTTAATAAGTAGCAGGATTTTTTTTTTCTCAGAAAATTCGGACCGAATCGAGGATCGAACTTAAGATTTTTTTTTTTTTTTACAATCAATTTTACGCCTAACATGTAGGCAATTACAAAATCAATTAATTTACATCTAATCACATCTATACAAAAAAATATGAACAATTACATGCAAAATATTAAATATATAAAATAGCCTTTGCTTTCTCTTTAAATTGTTCAAGGCTGTCGGCAATGTCCAGGACTGTGGCATTCTTATTAAAATTCGCCATGGCAGTGGGCAGCGTTGATGAGGCAAACACAGGACTTCGTGTGTTACCAGATGAGAAGAAAGGAGGGTTTTCTTTGGACGGTGGGTAGTAGTCATAACCGTTACATCGCACTGCACGGAGATGGGCATACCGACCTATTATGTTTATACAGTCATATGTTTGTTTGTATAGTTATCTATAGATAGGTGATTGTGAACAATTGATTTTTTTACATTTTTTTGTATGATCTGTGCATAGTACCCAGGATCTTTTGCATCTTTAACAAACGTCACACCACTCACTTATTCTTCTAACGAGTTTTGGCTTCGTCATTTACTCTCCACACATCACTAGTCAATGGTCAATCAGCCATTTGTATTCTCCACAAATTTGTACAAAGATAACGCGGCACGTACAAGAAATAAATAATAAAAGTAATACATTATTATGGAATACCAAAAACAATAACGTTCAGTTTAAAATTCATAATATGTTAATTTGGCAGCCCATACCCATATTGGGACTGGCAGTAGGTATCAGGAACCCAGATAGATATTTGGACTGCAGCCTCGACATTGGTACCTATTGAAGTGATAAATCTAAAGCTCGCTGTATACATTAACCAGGTTCCGACATGATCAACAAAGCCTCAACTTTCACTCTTCAGAAGATATTATAGGACTAGCCATCAGCGGTTCTAAAAGAAAGAAACTATAGCGGTAATACACTATTCCTCCGCGGAAAGCTTAAGAACAAGTTAAACAACGTTGAACTGGGAGAGGACATGGATTGTTTACTCTATAGACCTAACAATCTACTGAAGAAATTCTAAAAGTCCAAGTGTTGAGGTATCGCGATGACCACCAAGTTGAAAAGCTTAAAACACCTGTGCCTCTTAATTTAAAGGTTGTGGGTTTGAATCCCGGGACGCACATAATTTTCTGATAGAGATTTCGGCTCCTGGGACAGCATGACTATAAGGTTTTCTTACCTCTGACTACCTCAGTCAATACTTATATATATTCTTCTTTAGCTTTCTTCTATTTAGTTGGTTTTCTTCTTTCTTTCTATGCCTTGTAAATACGGGAATGAATTATCTTTGAACTGTCAGAAATTATTGTTTGGGAAATTTCCTTCAAAATTGAACAGTCGATATAGAATGTTTGTAAGAATTTGGGTAAGTGAATCATTAAAAAAAGTTGATACATCTACATATGTATTACTTATGTACTGAAGGTACATAAGTACCCAAGATACATCAGTACCCAAGGTGCATAAGTACCCTAGGTACAGAAGTACCCTAGGTACATAAGTACCCTAGGTTGTACATAAGTACCCAAGATACATCAGTACCCAAGGTGCATAAGTATGCTAGGTCATAAGAACTCAAGGTACATCAGTACAATAGGTAGCAGGTACAGACAGAGTTAGACGATAACACACTTTAAGGAGCACTGTATTCCACAGTAATAACATGTAAATATTAAACAAGTACCAACGTATGGTGTCATAGGCAGAAATAAGTCCCATGTCCCATGCAACTTCGACTTCTAAATATGGCACATTCATAATGCATAACAAATATGATTACAAAACACCAGGGCGTTCATTCAGGACTCCGAACAATATTTACATTAGACTCTATGTACAATATTTACATTATGTACTCTATGTGCATTATTTATGAATTCTGTTTGGATAGGCTCCAAATTGGGAAGAAAAAACACATAGAGTCATTACGAGGAACTGAAATCAAAGTGCTCCCTAGGTAACTGAATGTGATGCAAAACTATAGAACGTTCAGTCAGGTCTTGTTGCAAAAAATCAACAAAAATAACAAAGATTGTGGTGTAGGGAATGGACCTGTAGTCTGGCCGGGGAATATGGCAAAAAAATTCAACAAGGAGTAGACCAGTAGGCTGGCTAGAGCTAGAGAATAACGTATAGTAGACAGGGAGTAGACCAGTTAGTATTCTAGCCAGAAGCCTATGAACACTGGGAGTAGACCAGCAGGCAGTTTAGGTAGAATAGTATCAGTCTGTATTTAGGTAGAATAAGTTAAAGGAATCGACCTCAAATCGGCGAGAGATCAGATGCGTTAAGTTGGCCGCCCTTCAGAACTCTCAGAAGCGATTTAGTGGCAACCTATCCCAAAGTTTTGCACCGTTTTGCACTACTGTTCTTTGATTTTGCACCAGTGCTGTTTCCGAAATACAGAGCCCCTTAAGTGGGCTGCCAACTTAATGCATCTCGAGAGATCATCCCCTCTAACGTTTGTTACGCGTCTACTATGCCTGTACAACAAGATGATGGCGGTGATGAAAATTATGATATTTCTGGATTTTCTGGAGAAACAATACTTTTTATACCTTACAGGTAATAAAGTAAAAAATACACTGCCAATAAAATTATAGACACAATACTTCCTCGTGATTGGTTCACATTGTATACACGTGGCAATTTTGAGATTTTATACTATATCACTTACCTATATCTCCGAAACTGCTTAGGTAACCAATTTCCTTCAAATTTGTTTTAAATCGTAGAAAACCATTTTTTCTAAATTCGAGATCCCACAAAAATTCAGTAGGTATCTGCGAGTCGCACACCTTATTTTGTACTTTTTTTGTAAATTTTAGATTTTCCTGAATAATAAGATGATGATTTTGATAAGCCATGATATTTATGATGACACTAATAAATAAACAGAATATATTTTCTAAACGTCAAACGGCAATAGCGTTGATGATTTTGTTCTTTTTGCTGTTAATAATTTTGGTGATGATTATATTATAATACTATTATAAAAATAATAACTGAACAGCAATAACCATACTATGTACAGTACGATGGGGTATGGAAACAGATTGCAAAATTTTTAAATTTGCGTGGGGATACATCCATATGAAATACCATTCTTATGAACAAACAAGAAATACGTATTTCCGATTGTACGGAATTCCTTTGTTATCTTAATATAAATTTACAGTGTATACCTACTTACTTATATGTTATTGAAAAGCAGTGTGTAGTGTGTACAGTTTGTAAAGTATAGCTGGGATTGTAACTATGTAGGTACCTAATCGTGCCCGTTTTGAAAATCCCCAAATTCATTGTTTTTGGGTAGTTCTGAGAACCTATTTTTGAGATAGTTAAATGTAGGTAGGTACTGAATTTGGAGTTACGTATTTAATGAACGCCTGGGAAACATAATATATATGTACTAGATTCATATTGAAAGAGCTGGGCTATTAGTGAACAAAATTAGACCAAAAGTTGGTGTTGAGAATGTTGAGATCACCCCTCCCTACCCTAAATGAATGGAATTTGAGCATTGAAACAAGTATTTGGGAAAAGGTGAGGAAAAGTAGTTCTTGAATGAAACCCCGTCTTGAAACAGAATGAAACCCCGTCTTACCTGCAGAAGAGCGATGACAATGCGCGTAGCACCACTGCGCACCGCTATGGTGCTTAAGGTGGTGGTCTCAGGGCCTTTTCTGTCCGACCCCGCCCCCCCGGGGTCCTCACAGGGGAGGCTTAAGTCCAACCCTGGGTCAGAATGCAAGTCTTCCATTGGCGTACTCACACCGCCCACACAGTCGCCATAGGAAAGTATTGTTTAGGTAACAGTTAACTAAACGTATCGTGTCGAAATCAGTTGGTCTCGCATTTAATAAGGGAGCTAAAAAAAGTTGACGAAATATTTTAAGGGCCAAATTTTAAAATAGGATGACAACGAAGATAAGGGAAGACCGTCCCTTCAGATGGACATTTTACCAACCATTGCGCACCGTATCTCGAAAAAGGGGCGGTCTTTCTTTATCCTTGTTAAACTATTATTTGGTCTTTAGTTTTAAAAGAAATACAAATTATTAGACGAAATGAGATCACCTTTCATTATAATTCTCAACACATGTTATTCATGCTATTTTTTTAGTAAAATATGAGGGAGCTAAAATATGTGTGGATTTAGAAAACTACGTATTTATGTATCTACAATATCGAATTATTCTACATAGAGTACTCTTTACAGTCATACTTTTAAAAAAATACAAAAATAGTGATGAATTGCTCTTTATTTAGCGCGTATTTTGAACACAAAAAGAACATGAAACGGAAATAACCAGGATATGTAGGTACCTACGTAGGCGGAAATTTATCCAGAGACGTTTTGCTTCATTAGAAAGAATAGGTAACGAGATACATGAGTTTCTTGTGCTTCACAAATCTTAAAATTGCGGAGACATCAAGATTTTATAACTAGAGTAGAACTTTACCTCCCTTTCCGAAATATAACTTCTGTATCTGTTTTTACTTTCCTTATCCTATAATAAGGAAAGTATTGTATTCGTCGAAAATTTGACCTACCCAGTTTTTCACATTTCTGGACGAATCATAGCCTCAGGATACCAAAAAAGTTGTTTTCAGCCATTGGTCCGTGCGTCTGTCTGTCTGTCTGTCTGTCTGTCTGTCTGTCTGTCTGTCTGTCTGTGAACAGGATATCTAACGAACGGTAAGAGCTAGAGACTTGAAATTTGGTATACAAATCAATTTTATACATCAGACGAACCACGAAACTTTTGATTGAAATCGGCCGCAAAATGCGGCCGCAGGGCCGCAAATATTGGCCGCAAGCGCCGCTTCTATGAATTGGTTAAAGATACAAAAAAAATTACAGAACAACATTTTCTTAAATTAAAAAAATAATAGGGGTCTCTTCTTATCATTTTTTTGATATCTTGAACTTTTTGGACCTCGGCCCCAATTTACCGGTATTTTGGGGGGGACCCGCTCAGACTAACTTTTTTATTATTCATCCTAGATGGGGATTGTGACATATCAAATCCAAAGATTTTGAGGTGCTGATTACGAATTTGGCTTTGATTTTTAGCTCACTGTTACCTTTGAGTCACCAGTGGCTTTTGGTCCTGTTCCCATTCCTAATATGATAAGGAAAGTCGTGTGATGTTTACACCAGATTTTTTCTTCTTCTTCTGCTCTCTCTCTCTCTCTCTCTCTCTCTCTCTCTCTCTTTCTCTCTCTCTCTCTGCTATTTTCTTTACTGAAAAGGAGATTCCTTTCGTATGTTTTTTTACTTTCCTTATCCTATAATAAGGAAAGTATTGTATTCGTCGAAAATTTGACCTACCCAGTTTTTCACATTTCTGGACGAATCATAGCCTCAGGATACCAAAAAAGTCTTTTTCGGCCATTGGTCCGTGCGTCTGTGTGTGTGTGTGTGTGTGTGTGTGTGTGTGTGTGTGTGTGTGTGTCTGTGAACAGGATATCTCGCGAACGGTAAGAGCTAGATACTTGAAATTTGGTGTGGAAATTAATTTTATACACCAGACGAACCACGAAACTTTTGGTTAAAATTGGCCGCATCCCGCGGCCGCAGGGCCGCAAATATTAGCCGCAAGCGTCGCTTCTTTGAATTGGTTAAAGATACAAAAAAAATTGCAGAACAACATTTTATTATATTAAAAAAATAATAGGGGTCTATTCTAATCATTTTTTTGATATCTTGAACTTTTTGGACCTTGGCTCAAATTTACCGGTATTTTGGGGAGAACCGCTTTGACTAACTTTTTTATTATTCATCCTAGATGGGGGTTGTGACATATCAAATTAAATGACTTTAAAGTGCTGATTACGAATTTGGCATTGGTTTTTAGTTATCTGTTACCGTTGAGTCACCAGTGGCGGAATTCGACTCCTTTTTGGGGGATAAGGAAAGTCGTGTGATGTTTACACCAGATTTTTTGAGTTATTAATTCTGCCTTTCAAAATACCTAAGTAAAGATTAAAAAGAAAGTAAAAAGTAAAAAAAAAAACGACCGACCTCAGTAGCCTGATCGATATCGATAAGGCGACAGACTTGTAACCTGGAGGTCGGTAGTTCAAGTCCTGGTTTCAGCGTAGATTAATTTAGTATAGCAAGTTTGAGTAGTTGTGATATCACGAAAGTAATTTACACAAATATGATAACTAGTTCAAGTCCTGGTTTCAGCGTAGATTAATTTAGTATAGCAAGTTTGAGTAGTTGTGATATCACGAAAGTAATTTACACAAATATGATAACACAAATATGATAACATCATTTTTACTTTCCTTATTTTAAATAAATCCGCTGTTTGATAAATACTTTATGAAATCAATCGCTCGATCAATACGACATGCGACGGTTGACTCAGAAAGCTAGGAGGTCGTGGGTTCGAGGCCTGAGCATAGGGAATATTAATACTCGTATGTTCTAGTTTAAGTAATTTTGTGACAAATCTATCACTCTTGTGATTTACACACATTACATATATTTTAAGAACTGATGAATACGGATAAATAAATAAAGAACTGATGTCCTTCGCCTTAATTTGATCTTGTTTCGTTTATAAAACTAACTTAGTATTGTTATTCAATTTCCTACAGTTTGGTAGCAACTACTAGGTACTGTAGGAAGTTATTTAATAGACTGTGTATACTGGATTTGTGGAAATCCAGGTTCATGACTGCCTAGGTTGTTAAGGTTAATTGACAGAAATAGAGATATAATCAGGGGAGAGGAATGTGAGGGGGGGAGGAGAAAATATAGGAAGAGGGGAGGGGGAGGAAGACGAAGGAAGGGAAGGAAAGCGACGTTAAGCCCTAATTGATTTTTTTTCTTCTTTTTTTTTTCACAAATCAATGATTTATTTCTCCGGCGGAGATGTACGTATTTCTCCGGCGGAGATGTATTTCTCTGGCGTTTATCACACTAGTTCTTATCCGACCACTGAAGTTCAGCAACATTCAGCGTGGTGAGGAAATTGGTGACAGACCGTTGCTTTCTGGTTTTATTCATGGCCTCACTAGTTACTACATTAGGTACCTCGGTTTTATGTTACGAGTACATACAGGAATTTATCAGAGTCACTCAAATTCACTTTACTAATTTTTTGCCCTAATTGGGACTTGAACCACCAACCTCCAAGTACAGAGTACGCCGTCTTATGGATCGATCTGCTAAAGATAGAATGTCTAGATGACTGATTATTAGTGAAAAGACTGAAAAGATGTTTCTATGTCGAAGCAAGCGTCGAAGTTCCAAAGGATGACTCAGCGATGGAAACCACCTGTTGACAATCTGACTATTTTTCAGGAGTCTCAGGAGTGTGTTTATTGATTATTTTGTTCTATAGGTACAAACAGCACATAAAAGAATACAAGATAAACATTATCAGTGGTTAAGCATTCGCTTGCCGTGCGGAAGGTCCCGGGTTCGATTCCCCGAGCCGACAAAAAATTTGTATTAAAAATTTGGTTATAGTAGTTTGAAAGGGGATACCTTCCGGTGCGCTCATGTTGACCCAGCACCTAAGCAGGAAGTATTGTGTCACTCCTCCTCCATCAGAGGAAAGGCATACTACGGGATGGGCAGGCTACAACACAGACCACAAACGTCTACAGTAGCTCCTGCTTCATGGCTACGAAATAAAAACGGCTGTGAAACACTGATCTTTTCTTTTCTTTTTTAAAAGTATCCTCTAAAATATGTATGATGTTTCATCGGTAAAAATTCAACAATACTTCCCATATAATTATGAATATTGAATTTAAGCAAAGCAACGCCCAGCATGGAGAAGAAATAGCGTCCCTCTTGCTTTCCAATCCATGTGTGATTGGGAATGTTTCATCTCTTCCGGCCCTACTCAGGTGCGGTTATTAATATTAGCTTAGACAGCTAAGAGAGCTTAGCAGCGCAGCGATAGTGGGGTAACCTTTGTCTTGGTGTTACCACCAAGAGCAACTCAGGGCAGTATTATAACTCAGGATTTTTAAGATAAACCAGACTGTCCTTCAAGACAGGATATAGATATAGTGAGCTGTGATTGGTTGAAACTCCGACTTGAGGGAGGTTCTGACTTATCTTAACTTTAATCTTGTTTATTAACTCGGACCTTAATCTCAAAAGCTTAGGTAAAAAATTAAAACTCAATAGAAAAAAAATATATCAAAGAGGTGAAAAAATGAGGATAACTGATTAAGTGATTAACTATGCAAGACAAAAAAAAACAAGTAAAATTTGTTAAAGAACAGTTCGTCATACATTGAAAAACTTAATTTTATCGAAATTTTGAAAAAATAGGTAATCTCCTCGCTAAATAAACTTAAAATTAAGTTAGGATTCGATCTGAAGTTCGCACGACATTTTATTAAAGAAAGAGTTATGGGGGCGGTAGATAAATCATTATTAGACAAATTATTAAATAATAATAGTTAATTTAATTAACTAAATTAGCAAACACAAATTATAAAAGCAGTTACAAAAAGAATTACAGTTTCAAATTTCAGGACGCACAATAATACACTCGAAGCAGCACACGCAAATCCTCAACAAGTACTGATTTGTTTTGTTTTGGTTTTCGCTGATTACTGAGCAGTGTTGTCACTACTAAACCCGATCTGTGAATCTGTCAGTGGCGCCAGTCTAGTCTTGTTGACTAAAAACTAAAAAGTCATTTGGACAGCGGGTCTGTTTCTGAACTACTCGAGGTCGTGTGTTCGATTCCCATTCAGTGCAAATAATCCTGGATAATACTTCTTCTTGGATTGTGTTGAAAATCTGGCTTTCTCTATCGGAATGATAGGTATAAATTACAAATATTTATATCGTATAGATACCCATGGACTTTCAATAGGACAAAATAAGTAGGTAAAAATAATAATTCCGTGTCCATGAGATAAACACAGATACTTATATCACGGGTGGTGAGAGGATTATATTATGGACGCCCAGATCCAAGATCCAATATTTGGCTCCTTTCATGTCCATTGATTCCATTAATTTGGTTTTAACGACTTGATTATAGATAGTCAGAACTAGGATTTTACCGTTCATTCGCTGGGAATAGCACCAGCTATCCACATTAACTTGGATAAGGCCGGTAGGTACATAATCTACTTGACAAACTTTTTGTTTCGTAAAGGCTTTTGCAGGAGACGTTCTCAGCTTAGTGACTGATGGATAATGGTACTCATATAAGATCTAATTGTAACTTTACCCGGGGATTTCATTTATATTTGGACTAAGGACGAAAATAATAGACGTTTTTGTAATAACTCTGGGGCGCTAAGTATCGGATTCGTACTGTTTTAGTTGGGGAAATCAACGCCAAGCAATGACTTAAGCTATCAATTTTGTCTATTAATTTCGCCCTAAGTAATCAATCACAATGATGAGTGATGTAATGGGTCTCCTTATCGGAAAGAGGGTTACTGGGAGTAGCTGGCGGTTGGAGGTTTTTCGTTTTGTTAATATTTCTTCTGGACTCATTCCATTGCGGACTTGTGCTTTTGTCCTTTGATGAGGATGCAGTTGAAGAGAGAGAAGGAGAAGCGAAACACCTGGAAACACAAGAGGTGAATTACATATTGGATTACTTCAATCCTTCAATGCATATTGTATACACAACTTAATTTACATTAATTCTGTTATCTTATATTTTCAAAAAGCATTTGTAGAGAAAAAAAGAAAATTTGATGATCTAAAATACCAACTCTCGCATATGTATGGCCTAGAATATGTCAACATTGTGCCATTTGTCATCAGTTCCAATGGGTTGGTCCACATATCAAACAATACTGGGATCAAGGATTGTGGAATGAAAAATACAGAGAAGATCATCGAGCTTTGCCAGAAATCTGTCATACTGTCAACCACACAAATCATCAGAAAATGTCTCAATGTTAAAGTAATGTTGCCTTACTTATGCATCTTGTTTATTTAAACGATGTATGATTTATTACCTCAATAAAGAGTGATGTGCTAATAAAATGATTCGTTTGTGTGTGTGTAAGTATTTGGACCTTGACTGTTACTAAGGAGGGAATTTAAAGACGTTTTTTTTATACCTCTGGGGCGCTAAGTATCAGATTGCGTACTGTTTTAGATGGGGAAAATCAACCCTTAATCGCGTAAAACTCGAGAACCACAAGTCGGATTGGGCTGAAAATTTGCATTACCAATGACTGGCTCAGAACCGTCATAAAAATAAAAAAGCTAGTGTTGTGGTGTTACTCTAAATTCTCAGGTCCTACCCACACAAAAGCTCCTACTAACATTAACCTCATGAAGTATTCACCTTGCTGGACAGGCAATATGAAGAGGTTGTTTGCAAAGGGAAAGCGTCAATATAATCCTTTGCTTGTAATGGAAAAATGCTCAATACTAATAGGCAGCCAATATGACCTATTTCTTGTAATGGCAGCCAATATGACCTATTGCTTCTAATGGGACTTTGCTCATTAGGCAAGCAATATAATCCATTGTTTGTAATGTGGAAAAACGCCAAATAGGTAGCCAATATGACCTATTGCTTGTAATGGCAGCCAATATGTTCTATTGCTTGTAATGGCAGCCAATATGACCTATTGCTTGTAATGGGTTTTTGCTCATTAGGCAAGCAATATAATCCATTGCTTGTAATGTGGAAAAACGCCCAATACCTAGGTAGCCAATATGACCTATTGCTTGTAATGGGACTTTGCTCATTAGGCAAGCAATATAATCCATTGCTTGTAATGTGAAAAAACGCCCAATACCTAGGTAGCCAATATGACCTTTTGCTTGTAATGGGACTTTGCTCATTAGGCAAGCAATATAATCCATTGCTTGTAATGTGGAAAAAGGCCCAATAGGTAGCCAATATGACCTATTGCTTGTAATGGGAAAGCGCCCACCAGGTAGCCACAAATTCTTGCTGCAGCCTGACTGCTGAGTGGACACTGTCCCATGAGACGCATTGGTATTATTGGCTGTCTAGAGTGTCTAGTGGGTGAAATGTCTTTTTAATGAGTCATATTGGCTGTGTAGTGGGAGAAATGTCCATTTAATGAGACATATTGGCTGCGCAGCAATGGCTGCGTAGTGGGCCCCTGCCCTCAGCTCCACCTGCACCTCACCTCGCTGACAATCGCCAGGCTGAACACAAAGGTGTCGGCGGCCCTCAGCGTCAGAGGCTTCAGACAGCGCAGAGAGAAGAATTGCATTGACTTGAAGAACACCCTGTAGCTAGGGTCGGACGTGTAGTTGTACCACTCTGTCTCGTACAGGCTGTTTGACAATTCGCGGTTCTGAAATTGCCAAAATGGTTAGAAACTGCTACGAAATTTGGGGGTGATTAAAACGGTATACTTATATTGTAAATACCTACTGTACGTGCTTTTTGCACACATATCGTTACACTGGTACAGTGTGAAAAATTCTTTTAATTAGTGATATTTTAATCCAGTACATATTATTCTAGACAGCTTGATTGATAAGGCGGTGGACTTGTAACCTGGAGGTCGGTAGTTCAAATCCTGGTTTCAGCGTAGATTTAGTAAAGCGAGTTTGGTTAGTTGTGATATCACGAAAGTGATTGACACAAATAAGATACAAATAACTTAAAAAACAAAAATTAATATCAATCTAGGTACCTACTTCAGAAATGTTGCTTTACATAATAAATATGTAATTCTCCCCTGAAAGCGATATTGTGTTACTTCACGGAGGAATTCGAATTCCGGAGATAAAACCCTTGTTTTATTAAGATATTATTATTATTATTATTCGGTTCTCCATCTCCAGTTACAGTTTTCAGGTCGAACCCGTCGAACATGGATATTACAGAAATCAAGGAACCGGAAATTTTTTCCTCTTAAAGTATCCAGGTTTCTCTTATAAAGAAGTCATTTTGTATTTTCCCTTATAGAGAAGTAAATTTGAGCTGGAAGTTTTTCTTTTATAATATTCAGACTTCTCTTAATAAGAAATTATTTGATATATTTCCTTATAGGCGAATTTGACCTGAAAGTTTTTATCCCATATGCAGGTTATCCAGTTCTCTTATATTAAGGATTGACTTTGCTGTCCAATTTGAAGAAATTACAGTAATTATTAAGGGTTGGGTGGAAGAGATTGCCATAGGCAATAACCCCGCTCTTTAGTTAGGGTATATGTAGGGTCAAGGGGGGTAATTACGAACGATTTTGAGCTACATTTTATAAACATATCTGTAACCCTGAGTTGCTTTTGTAAAATCCATGTCTTGTGATTTTTTTGGTATATAGACTTATTTAGCATTCTAATGGTGCATTATAAATAGTTTTGTGCATACTGTAGTATCTGTTTAGTGGTGTTCTTATTTACCCCCGCCTGTTCGCATTTACCCCCGCCTGACGGGGGTAAATGCGAACACATTATACAATATTAAAAACGAACTTTTTAATGGCAATATGTGCTTTTTATGTACAAATAATACACCAAAATTGTACTTTGTGTCTTTAGCCACCTGTATGACAATATGCAAAGTTTATGGACACACAGGATAGTGGTTTGAATCCTAACCACGAAGGTAGTCAGCTCTTATCAAATAGGGTATCTCTATCTTGCAAATAATAGTAATAATAATAATTTCGTGTCCGTGAGATAGGTATAGATACCTAAATCACGGTGGTGAGAGGATTATATGGACGCCCAGATCCAATGTCTAGGCTCTTTTCATGCCCATTGATTCTATTTGGTTTTAACATCCTGACTTGAGGTAGGCAGGACGGGGGTTTCACCCTCCATTCGCTGGGAATCGTACTAGCTACCCACATTAACCTCACCCAGCCTGGGTGGGGCCGGAATCGCCAGCCTCACATGTTCGGAGGGGACAGAATTTTCTGTGCGAAAAGTCTGCTCCAACCGGGAATCGAACTAAGGACCTCTGGACTACGGGCAGTAGTCACAACCGTTACGCCACGGAGGCTGGTAATAAAAGCATAATAATAGTAATAGTTAATTATGAGAGCTTTTGAAAGGTGTTTTTTTTATATTTTTAAATTTTTTTTTTACAGATTTTGGTCTTATCAATAGTTTCTAGGTCATTGTCAATCTCAGATTTGTCTTCTTCTACCTTCATTTCTTTCTTCTTTTTTGAAACTGTTCCCCCTATATTTCTTTTCGTTTTCTACACTTTCATTTTTCTTCCTTTCTTTTGCTATGTTCAAGTACACAAATACCTTCATTGGGTCCAATACATTAGGGTACTAATATCTTGGTACATCTTACAACCTCCCAGTATTTCAGGATTTTGAGCCTTACGTTTGGAAAATTCTACTTTGGTTTGCGGATTCTCAAAACACTGCCGTTGCTCTTCTGACAGCCAGGTTGCCATTAAAAACATCTAATACGATAGCAGATATCATTTGTGCTTCTGTATACAAAGGAGGTGGTTTCTTCATCTTGTAGTTCCGGGTCATTCTGAGTGTTTTGATAAATACAAAAAAAAGTTATAAGGTAAAACAAACACCCAAAATATGCGTTCGTAATTACCCCATAGCAAAAAAATGCGGGGGTAATTAAGAACACCCAAAAAGTATAACTTAAAAAATGGTTAAAACAATTATTTTTGTAAAATAATAACCAAAAACATGCTTATCAATAATTAAAAGTAAAATAATGATAAAAATTCAAGTAACACTTACCAAAAAAATTGTTTTAAAAAAATCAAAAACTTCAAAAAACAATTTTTTTGATAGATCTATTTTCACTAGCTTACTAACTACAACTGAAAATAAATACTATCGAAAACTCGTGTTCAACCTGTAAAAACAATTCAAAATAATAGTATTCAACCACCAGATTCGAAATATCTTATCCTGTTTAGGTACAATGACCACTGTTCGTAATTACCCCCTGTTCGTAAATACCCCCCTTGACCCTATGTATTTTGTTTTGTTTTTTGTTTTTGTTTTTTTTTTCTTGTTTACCTACATTATTAATATTGTCATATTTTATATTTAATTTTTACCATTTTTGTCTGTATATATGTTCTACTAATAAAGAGTTTCTAAATAAATAAATTAATGTCTCAGTGAACTTGCCAGGTTCATAACCCGGGTTCCATAGTAGCTGTAGCAGTAGAGCACCAGCATATAGCAGAGGACAATGCTCAGGACCTTGGGCATTACCATTAGTCCGTGTTCCATCTCCACCATCTGAAGAGAGAAGGAGAAAAACTTACAAACAGGAGCTCTTTCCAGAAAGCACCTTAACTCTCAGAATACCAAATTCTCCCTCTTAACTGTCAAATTTCGTTAAGAAAAGCACTCTGAATGCATTTTCTATGCGAAATTTGACGGTTGACAGGAAGATTTGTAGATATCTTTCAGGAAGAAGACTATGGACAATTGGATATTAACAAAGTAAAAAGAATTTAACATAGAGTAAATTAGAAAAGAGTTCTTGCTCTCATGTGCTGCAGTACCAACAAAAACTGAAAACGGTCTCTTGACTCACCAATCACAAAAATATTTTCAAATGATTTGTAAATCACATTTCGTTGTTTCATCATTTAGATCTTCGAAGTTTGGACTCTGTCCCTTTGCATGAACAGCTGTCAGGGAGTCAAATAACTGGAAATGAGATTTTATTGTTTTTAATAAATCAATAAAATCTCATTTTAAATTACATATAACAACACTAAGGTAATAATTAATAAAGAATATGATAGAGACTCAGTGCACGTGACGTCGACATACATATATACGAGTACATACCTAAATTTGTTGACGGTACGCACATACTAAACCTGATTCCCCTGAAACTCGTAGTATTACTGAACGTCAATTAACACCGTTGGAATATCAAGAGCAGAGTGGCGCAGTGGAAGCGTGCTGGGCCCATAACCCAGAGGTCCGTGGATCGAAACCACGCTCTGCTACATTTTTGTAAGTTGTCAGGCAAAGACAATTCTATTCTACAAATAATTAATTTATCAAGTTCACAAACATTACAAAATTTTAACCCACAATCTAGGGATGAAATTTTATTGAAAATCATTCTTTTTTTACTTTTCTGTGTTCCACAACGTATAATGGTGAATAGTACATAAAAGAGTGTGAATTATCTACATAAAGTAATAATGAAACTTACTTCTGTCATATGCGCCAAGACAAGAGAGAAAAATCCAGCACAGAAGACGATCACATCAAGCATGAACCATTTGTAAACTGCATTCAGAGTGGTGAAGTAGCTGGAAGAAAGTGATAACTAGCAATGTGCTGACACTCAACACTATACAACTTTACGAAGATACGGAACAAGGTCACAAGGATAATTGCTATACCCAAGGAAAAACAACAGTAATATAATAAATACTCTTTAGGGGATGTTAATCACCAGGCGAGGTCAATGCTCAAAGCATTCTCCACCACCTAACCCTCAGAGTCTTCTTATTTTGTGGCCATATGTATACTCAAATAAATAATAATAATAACACTCTTTATTGCAAGGTAACCACCAGGCGAGGTTAATGCTCAATGCATTTTCTACAACCTAACCCTGATCTACCACCTAACCCAAGAGCAGTCAGAGGATGGGTGGCTGCCACCAATGTCTCATTGGTGGATGCGGCCACCTTCTGGCGGCTCCTCTTTCCGAAGGGAAATGGGTATCCATAGCTGATTTCTTCATCCTCGGGCCACGCCAACGGATCTTTTCTAGAAAAATAATAAAAAAAATCCACCTAACCCTCAATAAATGACTGTACAAATAAATGAAGAAAATCCAAGCATTAAACTGTACGGGAAAAAACCAAACCATAGATTTCCTGAATCCCGTCTGGTCCTCACCTCAGAAGACTCTGGTGCTTCTGAACGTGCTGAGTGAAGACGCGGTGTAAACGCTGCGGACTCGACTTTCCATCAAGCAGCGCGCGCATGCGCATCATGAGGATCTGGTACTGGAGGATCAGCATGATCGTGAAGTAGATGAAGAGGATGAGGGAGTTGATGTAGAGGGAGGTGACAAACAGGGTGACCACACTCTCGAAAGCAAAGAGAAGGAAATAGACGCAGGAGTGACGCTGGTACTCGGTGATGTACCTGAAGACATTGACGAGTAGCCCATTCTAGAAACACTTTCCACTCTCTGAATCTCCCTTTCAAGTGTCACACAACGCACTCTGATTGGTTAATTTGAACGCAATCACCGATCAGATTGCGTTATGTGACGATTGAAACGGAGGTTCGGAGAGGAGATAGTGTTTCCGGAACGGGCTACAGGTAATGATTCCACAAAATTTCATTGAAAATACTGCAACATTACAAAGTCAAAGAGATGGGACCTCAGAAGACGTGGGTCAAATAGTACAATTACTTCTAAAGCTCTTAGATTAGACATTATATTTATTGTTCTTTACAAGCAAAGGAGGAAGGAGGTAGAGCAGTTTTTTAATATCTCTACTCAAAAGTCCAGCAGGTCTAGCTGAGTGATTATAAATTAAGGTCCTCACACACTTCAAATGACACTAAAATAATAATATAGCATTGTTCATACTGCCCAATTAAGACTGATAAGTCTCATTATTACGGTAGTAAGCCCAAGACGTATTATTATGGGCTCATAATTGTCAAAATCCCAAATGTGAGGATAATTTGGCATGCTCCGGCGGAGTTTTAACCCTGTGATTTCTAGATTACCAGACCGGTGGCAACACCAGACTGAGCTACTTGAGCCTGGTTCCAGAAAGTTTTCACACTCATAACCCCTAAATCTACCTTTCAACTGCTATACAACGCACTCTGATTGGGTTATTTGAACAAAATTTGATGGTTGAAAGGAAGATTTTGAGCGTGAGAGTGTTTCTGGAATGAAGGCCGGGACTGACATTTGTCTTTTTATTAGTAAAGGAAAAGACTTTGTTGAAATAATATTTAAAAGTCCCACAACAGTATAGTTTAAGCATTGATGAGGAACCACGGGGTTTAGTTGAGGTAGGCAATTATTTGTTATTACGTTCATATTACAAATCCAAAGTAATGTTAGGTATATGAAATATTTTATATAAAACTAGGATTCTTTAAATTTAAAGAATCCTAGTTTTATATAAATAATACATATAGAGGTAGGCAATCATGGATACTGGACGGTCTATGCCGGAGACCCATACTTTTTGACATGAGATTTCCCTTCAAAAGCAAAAAAATGGCAGACGCACGGAATGAGGTTGGGGTAGATGTGGCAGAAGTCGTCACTCCTGCCGTCGAAGCACTTGTAGAGGATGGGCATGCAGATGTTGAGCAGCATGGCGGCGGCCCCACAGGACACCAGGACGGTGAGAAGGTTGTTAAGGTGGAGGGTGGTGCGACGGAAGTGGCGCTGGAGGTGTGCCTCCAGGCGGGTGGAGGGGTGAGAGTCACCTGGAAAAAATGGACAGTTGTATAGTATAGTACACTATAAACAGGGAATAGACCAGCAGTCTGGCTGGGGGACTATAAACAAGGAGTAGACCACCATTGGCTTGGTTCTAGGGGCCCTTGTCAATTATTAGCCTCCTTGTAAGGACAGTGGTAGAAGTGCTGAGTCATTCCTCTACTGTCCGGCTACTATTGTTCACGATAACGCTACCCTATGATGATGATAGTATAGTAGTGCTTTATTTTGACTGTCGACTTGAGACAGGAAGTCCCATTAAGCTAGCACTTTAGTATAGATAGATATAAGATATCAGAAGATTAGAACATACCTAGAGAGCTGTTTACTTGTTTAGGGCTTATTCTTCATCCTCCTTTTTGGGATTTTGAACACATAATAATACGACTTGGGCTTACAGCTGGAATAATGAGACTTTTTAGCCCTAGTGATGACAGGCGGTGAAGATATTAATATTATTCATGTGTAATTGAATACTAAGCGCCCAATTATAAAACAGAATTAGATTTAATCTATTTGGACACTATCCCTCCAGGGCTGTAAGCTATAATGCGCTGTAATTAGTTTACAACTCTGACTTGAGGGCGTGTCAGGCTTAGCTTAACTTTTATCCTATTTCATTATGTGACCCTTGAACTATTACTTCCGAGAAATTTCTAATATTAGAAATCGGAAGTACTGTGTTCGTTTTTGTAAAAAAAAATATTTTTTTGTTCCGATTTCAATTTTTTTCATATTTCTGGACGTTTCATAACGTACTGAGTAAATTTGGTTTTGTGTCCGTCAGTCGGTCTGTCGGTCCGTCGGTCTGTTAAAACGATTCCTTGTAACGCGCAAATCTCGGAAACTACTCGACCGATTTTGTTGTAATTTTGCACACATCTAGGAGACATTCTGTAGATGGTCCCATTTTAAATTCATCTAATTCATACCAGCGGTTCTGGGTGAAAGAGACCATGCGCCTGACCACTAACTTTTTATTTAAACGCTTATATCTCGAGAACGGTACACCCGATTTTGATGAAATTTTGTAAGAATATGCATATTATTGTTTGACATAGGTTATTTATATTTATTTTTAAATTAATTATAATTTGACTCTGATATTTAAGAAAATCCGAAATTTTGGACAAAAAAGTAAAAAAATAAGGACCACGACTTGCCGATACAGAATTTTTTGTGGAATTTAGAATGTAGAAAAAACGATATTCTACCATATAAAATAAATTTGAAGAAAATCGGTTGAGTCGTTTTGAAGATACAAGTAATTTTCTATAAAATCTCAAAATTGGCACGTGTTTACAATGTGAAGCAATCACGAGGAAGTATTGTGTCCATAATTGGCAGTGTTTTTTTTTATTTTGGTAAGTTACTTTTTTAAATTCATATTCTTAGGGCAATGACTGCGAGCCATCAAATGTATATTGTAATAACTTTGGAACTAATTCCTTTAATATAAAATAAAACACAATATTTAAGGATAACAATTTATCTCAATTATTTATTACTGAATTTACTGACAAAGTCAAAACAGGAAAAGCATTTCTAACTTGCTGGTTGTTGT
Organism: Bactericera cockerelli; assembly: GCA_024516035.1. NCBI lineage: Eukaryota > Metazoa > Arthropoda > Insecta > Hemiptera > Triozidae > Bactericera > Bactericera cockerelli. The sequence continues at coordinate 36,287,374 of CM044959.1, forward strand.
TGTTTTTTTACAAGGACACCGCGCCAAAAAGAACATCACTGTATGGTGCTGCCACCAGTGGGAATTAATTAATTTAAAAACTCTTGGCGGTACTTCAAAATAAAGAGAGTCTTGTACCAGAGTACAACACTTTCCCCCTAAAAAAAAAGTATTTTCATACAAGAAAAACAAAATTAATAAAATTATACAGTCTCAAGATATCGGCTAGGGGTTTTAATAATTCTCTTTGGTCTCTCAGAAGTCCTAGACTCTTCATTGTTCTGATTTGGAATTGATGATGGAATATTTGTAATAGCCTCTTCTCTAGACTCATCATTATAATCATTAGTAACATATTTTTTTATGATTTGGTCTACATGACGTTTAAAAGTAATATCCTTGTTATTAAACTTAATTAAAGAGTATGTTACAGGTGAAAGTTTCTTAACAATCCTACCACTTAGCCATTTAGGACCATTTCCATAATTACGAAATAAAACAGAGTCTCCCTCAGAAAATTCTCTTATCTTCTTTTTACTATCTGTCACATTATCACAATAACTTTCAAAAAATTTAAGTCTGTCTAAGGCATTTCGTAATGGTCTCCCTAAATGCAATTCTCCAGGACTCTTCTGAGTTGTACAATGTGGAGTACTGTTGTATGCTAACATGAATCTTTGGATATCTTTATCAATTGATTTTAAGTTACCCTGAGTTTTTTTTAGAAAATTTTTGAAAGTTCTAACCAAATTTTCTGCTGCTCCATTAGATGCAGGGTGAAATGGAGGAGAACAAATATGATTTATACCATTAATTTTTAAAAAAGTTTCCATTTCTACAGAACACAAAGATGTACCATTATCAGACACTAATTTTTTTGGTATTCCCCACTGTGAAAAATATTCACGAAGAATACTGATGGTTGTAGATGAGTTAATATTAACCATTCTCTTAACATAAACAAACTTTGAAAAAGAATCAATTATAACTAAAAACATCATATTATTCCAAGGACCTAGAAAATCTATATGAATGCGTTCACCAGGACCCTTTGGCACAGGCCATGAAATAGACTTAGCTTGTGGAGGACTATCTCTGTTTTCCAAACAAGCTTTACAATTTCTAGTTATTTCCTCAATGTCTTTATCAACTCCTGGCCACCAAATGTAAGAGCGAGCTATTGACTTCATTTTAGTGGTACCTAAATGTGTGGAGTGTAGTTCTTTAACTAAAAACTTTTGCAATTTAGATGGTATTAAAATACGGTGGCCCCACATGATACAATTATTTTCTACAGATAGCTCATTTTTTCTGACATAAAATGGTAACAAGTTTTGAGATACATCTTTTTTGTTGGGCCATTTACCTGTCATGATTGCTTGATAAACATATTTTAATAATTGATCTTGTTGAATTTCAACTTGGATATCAGACAATTCAATTGAATCTATATCTTCTAAAATAAAATTAAGATGACAACTATCTATAAGTTCATTGTCCTCATGACAGGGAATGGGCAAACGAGAAAGAGCATCAGCATTTAAATTATCTTTACCCTTAATATACTGAATTTTATAATTATAGCCTTGAAGAAAAATTGCATAACGCTGGAGACGATGAGCTGACATGGTAGGAATTCCTTTGTTTTCCCCAAAGATACTAATTAATGGTCTATGATCAGTTCTCAAAATAAATTGTTGACCATATAGATACTGATGGAAATATTTTACACAGTAAATAATTGCTAAAGCTTCTTTGTCAATGGCTGAATATTTTTTTTCAGCATTAGATAAAGTTCTTGAACAAAACCCAATAGGTCTTTCTTTTCCCTCCATATCTAGTTGACTTAACATTCCCCCAATACCAACAGAACTAGCATCTGAGCTCAGTATTAACTTGAAATTAGAATTATAGTGTGATAGTATCTTTTTTGACAGAATAGCTTCTTTGATTTTTTTAAATGCATCATTTTGTTGTTCACACCAATTGAACTCTTGACCTTTTTTTAATAAATTATAAAGAGGAGAAGCCAAACTAGCTAATTTTGGAATAAATTTAGAATAATAAGATACTAATCCCATGAATGATTTAACTTCTGTCACATTTGTTGGACATTTCATATTCTTAATAGCAATGATTCTTGACTCAGGGACTGAAAGTCCATGTTTGTCAACTTTGTAACCAAGGAATTCCACACTTTCTTGGAAAAATTTACACTTATCTTTGTTTAATGTCAGCCCATGGTCAGCAAGTTTCTGCAGTACAATTGACAATCTATTCTCTAACTCTCCTTTGTCTTTGCCTGAAACCAAAATATCATCAAAAAAAGCCATAACTCCAGGTTGATCAAATAATATTCTTTCAATTTCTCGCTGAAAAATTCCAGGTGCTGATGAAATGCCAAAACATAATTTTTTAAACATGAAAAGTCCTTTATGAGTAGATATCGTTGTTAACTTCTGTGAATTTTCATTTAAAGGAAGTTGAAGGTAAGCTTTTGAAAGATCTAATTTTGCAAACACTGAACCACTAATAGAGCTTAACAAGTCTCCTACTCTTGGAATCGGATGTCTATCAACAATAAGTGCTGGATTTAATGTAGTTTTATAATCCCCGCAGATTCTTACACTACCATCTGCTTTCATTACTGGTACTATTGGGGTACCCCAATCTGATGATTCAACTGGTACTAATACTTCATGCTTGACTAAATTATCTATTTCTTGAGACACTTTTTCTTTCAGTGCAAAAGGCAAAGGTCTTGGTTTACAAAATTTAGGTATTGCATTAGGTTTCACAACTAAAGAAAATTCTTTTGAAGAATGAGAGCCCAGTTTATCCCTAAATACTTGTGGAAATTTGTTGATAAAATCATTTTCAGTCAATATATTAATATCTACCATTTTGTTCAATTTTAACAAACAATTGTAATCATATTTGCTATTCAAAATGCCTAGTTTAACCAACCAATCTCTGCCAACTAAGGTTGGCCCACTATCTTGTTCTTGAAAAACATATAGATCCAACATTAATTGATTATTAACTAACACCTTTAAAACACCCATGGGTCTTATCCATTGATTGTTATACACTTTCAATTTAATATTTGTTGGCTCTAATTTATTCATGTCAACATTGAAATAATTTCTAGCTAATTTAATATTCATGGCTGCAATCGGTGAACCTGTATCCACTAAGAATTTAATTGATACATTATTAACATTTAAAGTAATAAACACAGGATCAGTAAAATTTACCTGTTTAGAATCTACACAGAATAATGTGTTTAAGTTTAAATTATCCTCTGAAATTTCATCATCTTCTTCAATGTAATTAATTGATTTAGTGTTTGGTTCTTCTGATTTCTTGTAACTTGCTTTACATAATTTTGCTAGATGACCACTTTTCTTGCATTTATTACACTGATAACTTTTGAATTTGCAAGCTGGCTTTGTGTGTCCGGGTTCTCCACAGCAATAGCATTTGACTCTCGCTTGATATGGTTGCCGATTTTCAAAATGATGTATACGTGCTGAAGATGTTGATTGAGAAGACACACTATTGACTGATAATTGAGACACACTTTGGTTTGTCATTTCTACTGTTTGTGCTAGTGCTAGTTCTACACACTTCCTCAGATCTAATTTTCCACCTTCTGCTAGGAGTTTCCTTTTGATATTTTCATCAAAAATTCCCCAAATGAATTGATCTTTCAAATATTCATTTTTATCCTTAAATTGGCAATATTCACTCATTTTGTTCAAAATTTTCACATAGTCCCCAATGGACTCTCCTCTCTGCTGCTTCCGTTCCCTGAATTTAAATCTTTCAATTAGAAAATTTGGGGTGGGTTGCACAGTGTTAATTAAGCAATTCTTCAAAGTGATATAGTCCTTCTCTACAAGAGGTTCTGGCAAGATACTCTCGCGTAGAGTATTATAAGCCTCAGGGCTTAAGTATGATAAAAACGACAAAACTTTTTTATCAGAACTTACATTGTTCAGTGAGCAGTATATTTCAAACTGTTCTGTCCAACTGTTGACATTTTCACCAATATCTAATGGGCTCAGGTTGCCCAGTACTTTGTTCTTGGCCATAGTTAACCAATCCCATCCTCGTCGCCACTGTAATAACTTTGGAACTAATTCCTTTAATATAAAATAAAACACAATATTTAAGGATAACAATTTATCTCAATTATTTATTACTGAATTTACTGACAAAGTCAAAACAGGAAAAGCATTTCTAACTTGCTGGTTGTTGTTGTTTTTTTACAAAGACACCGCGCCAAAAAGAACATCACTGTATGGTGCTGCCACCAGTGGGAATTAATTAATTTAAAAACTCTTGGCGGTACTTCAAAATAAAGAGAGTCTTGTACCAGAGTACAACAGTATATGAAATATGATTTTTATTTATTTAAATCAAACAGTTGTCATATAATTGCCAGGACATGCTTCTCCTTGGAAATTTTTCCTTTTATTAGTTAGAGTTTCTTATTTTATCTACTCGGAGCTTTTTGAGGTTCTCTTCAGCAAGCGAGATCGGAGTATTCATCTATCTATATTCTATTATATTAAAGTGGTGTTTTTCAACTTTATAGTTATATACACCACGGAATATTCATAAAACAAGAAAAGCAACCTGAGCCGAGTAACTCACGGTCCAAAATCCCCTTCAATGCTTGTTGATGCAATAGGAAATCCCTGTTGAAGTATCGGACCGCGTTGAGCAGAGTCCTCTTTTTGGACAGCTGCCCTCTCAGCCGCAGCTGACTGATGAGGGAGATGGCGGCTATCATCAGGTAATTCAGCACGGCGATCACGTTGGACTGGATCTGCATGACCTTGAGAATCATTGATAACATTGCGCTGATCTAAAAAAATAATAGGTAAACATTATTAGATTTAAATGATTTGAAATCAAAGTGATGGACATTGTAATAGAGTACCAATAAACTTGTTATGTAAACCTTGTAAAAAAAAAAAAAAAAAATTGATGTGTCAGTTGTACGGTTCACGATCACGAGATTTAAGCGTTTGAGTAAAAAGTTAGCGGTCAGGCGATAGGTCTTTATCTCCAAGGACCGCTGGTTCAAAGTCCATAAATTACAATGAGACCATAATGTGTACAGAATTTTGTTGAAATCCTTTTAATTGTTTCTGAGATTTGCGCGTTGCAAAGAATGCAAATAACTCAGAACATGACTTCCCTATTTGTTTGAGCTTCTGGTTCTTCAGTTTTTTGTGGACATTCCGGTCAGTTACAAAAAGGTGATAACTCTCTAGCAATGAATTGAAATTGGAGAGGTTGATAACTATTAATTGTCGACTTGTTTTCATATTAATTTTTTTTTTTTTTAATTAAGATTATTTTCTATAATCTAGACTATCTAGAGATTCTCTCACCACGCTGACTCTCACTCTTACCATGACGATGTAGAAGATGACTTTGTACGCTAAGTTGAATGACTTCTGATGTTGAGTCCAATCCTGCAGCGCGCAGATTTTCAAGATGAACAGAACGATCTGCTCGTTACTCCGTCTAAACCTCATGCTTGACTTTCTGTCTGAATAGTCAAAAGCCACGCCAACATCAGTAATTAAAAACCTGAAATTTACAAGTACACTTTTACATTACAAGTAAAAGTATTCAATGCCATTCTGAAGAAAACCAAGCAATATAGATTTATCACCACAAAAACCGACCTCACTAGGTGTATGGCATTTATAATCGAATCCTATGTATGGCATTTATTAAGTAAGGCGAGAGTGAATAATTGTCACACAATTGTGTAACACAGAGATAATGACTTTTACTTTCCTACTCCCAAAAAAAACTAATAATTCTGATAGCTTTTTACAATAATAACAATATCGCCTTAATCATACTGCCCGATTCAGAGCAGTTAATGTAAAGCTTCAAATAAGGGACAGTGAAACTCTCAGTGTAACTCACATGAAACCTATTTTATTACTATGTATTATTTCAACAAATGGATGAGAAATCGTGTCAATTACTGAAATGTGATGAAGTTTTGAAACTTTTAGTTTTTAACTCTTAAATACCTATCCATGTGTGTTTGGTTTTTTTTCATCTTTATAACCAATCATATAAGGGTGTGACTAAAACATCCCAGAAGACGAGTAGAATAAACTGATGTTTGAATCAATTAAAATTATGTTATCTACAGTTATATTATTTTAATTTCAAATAGGTAGGTAGGTATAGGTATAGGTAATAATAAATTGCGAATGAAGGGTAACGAAGTGAGTTCTACCTTTAACACGTTCGTTACCAAGCCAATTTTTTCAAGTTTTACGTAGGGACCAGGCGGTAAAGTCGCTGTTGCATCCTGGGTACCAAAATGATTTTTTTTGCATATTTGGCATCGTATTTGTACAAGAATCGATCCTATATCTGTTCTAATACTAACAACCTACCTCAAAAATGACATATATGGATGTCCGGTCCCTCGTTAAAATTTTGATAACGGCCACATGTGTGTTTCGGTCCCAAAGAAAAACACAAAAACATCCACATATGGTCGTTCGGTAACGAACGTGTTAACTCAAGCGGCAGTTTTCTCATTCTAACGTTGAATTAGGCTAAGAAATGGGTAGAAAATTATGGCTCTGATCAGTTTGATCAACTAGTTAAGTTTGTATGTATGAAGTTTTGAAGAAACATCAGAAATATCAAGTTATTTTGTATGGACGCCTGAAATTTATATAACTATGCAATGTGCAATAAAAATTAAAAATTAAACAGAATAAGAAATACGAGTGCCTATGAAATGTTCTTATGATATCTACATAAGTTTTGACATATTGAGAATATATATATGTATATTTTCTAAATTTGCCACTTTTTATCCACCTTTTAGTGGTTCTAGTTAAACGATAAATAATACGAAAAATTATAACCAAGTTTTCTCAGAATATATAAATAATTTAAAACCCAACATCCCGGTATGTAGAGGGAGGTGCTTGGACTAACATTAGTATTCATCCAATATGGAAAATAATTGTTTGAACCACATGTTCGAACAATCATTGTTTCAACCACATGGTTCACATGTTCATAGAAGAACGGGGGTTTAACCCTTTATTCGCTGGAAACTCACAAACCAGCTACTCAAATTACTTTTCAAAAGCCTGATAGGGATCGGGAATAGCCAGAATCACGAGAGTTCAAACTTGAATGGTCACCCATCCAAGTCATAACCTACCTGAACGTTGCTTAACTTCAGTGGCAGAACGAAAACTGTCGTATTCATCGTGCCATCGAAGATGGCTCGATGATATTTTAGATATTTCTGAAAGCAAATCATTGATCAAGATAATTATAATCATATTGTTAACTAATTTTACCATGCCAGGGAGCAATTATGAAAAATTGTTAAAACTTTCCATCATTAAGTGTAAATTAATGACCGACTGATAACTTTCCTAAAAATTATGAAACTTCTTCACCTCACGTGAAAAGAACGGGACGTGTAATTGTAGGCTAAAGTGCCTGATGATAAAAAAAAGAGTATAGGTTTTAATGACCATTAATACTTTTTTTCATCATTAATTATTCTGCAGAAAAATGAAAGTTATATAGGAAAATTAAAATTCAAACTTTTTTGTTGGAATTCCAGAAAGTTTTGAGTACAAAAGCTTTCCATATCATAAGATTTCATGGGAAATAATAACTCCACATGTACTCGGAGATATATCAGAAGTATATTACATAGCTAAATTATTATCCCTGATTTGTAGTGATATATTATATACATTAAGTATGGTGGGAAAAACGAACTTTCTGATTTGCCGGCTACCTACTACCTACATTAACCTTAACCAGGCTGGTTTCGGTCGGGAATAGCCAGCATCACGAGGGTTTGAATTTAAGTGGTCACATACCAAAACCTAACCTCACTGAACATTGCTTAACTTCTGAGAGATGTCTAGAACTGCTTGCTGTATTGAACTTGCCATCGACGCTACGCGCTGGCTAGCTGGGCAATAATTTTAACCATGGATTCAGATGAATTTTGAAAAAATATCAAAAATATTCAAGTGAATATTTCAAAATTATTTTAGATACAAGTTTATTATTTGTACAATATCTGCATAGTTAAAAATTCTGGTGTAAACATCACTTTCCTTATCCTATTAGGAATGGCAATGGGAACAAAAGGCAATGGTGACTACACAAAGGTAACAGTTAGCTAAAAATGTGAAAAATTGGGTTTGTCAAATTTTCGACGAATACAATACTTTCCTTATTATAGAAGGATAAGGAAAGTAAAAAACCATGTGAGTCTGATGTACGAAAAATACAATGGCAAAAATTATTGCTCTTGAAATGCATTATTATTTTAATGTACATAAGTCTGGCAAAATTTCGCATTACATTTTTTATGTATTTTTTAAAATAATAATTATTATTATTGCTTTTTGGCACAATTTTCTGAATACGTTTTCGTAAATCGCTTCCATGCCTGCTCCCTGTGTTCAGTAACAGTGAGAGTGCAAGCCAGATAAGAGACGTGTTGTGGATTGTTTTATCGTTCAGCTGTTAGGTGAAACATGTTGAGTGGAAGCTTAGTGGAAATGTCGATTTGTAACATTTTTAAAGGAGCAAAAGGAGCCCAGAGAATCTAAATACTTGAAGATTAGAAGACAGTAAGTAAAATTAACACTATTTACACTGTACAAATTGTACCTACCTACCTATGTGTTCGTAGAAATGTAATAATAACAGCAGCTATTGGATAATATTTCAAGAGCTTCTTCAATTAATTTTGTGTAATCGGTGGTTTGATAGATAAAATATGTTACAATACATTTTTTTTTTTCTTTAATCCAAACTCACAAAGTTGCTAAAAGTTATAATTACGATTTAATTATAAGCGTTTCCTATAAGCTTTTAGCGACTTTGTGAGTTTCCATTGAAGGGAGGGTAAACCGCCCAGACTACAGTACCATACAGACTACAATACCTACTCAACTGGACTTCTACTGGATTTTGCTGAACTTTCGTTCATATCTCTTAACCTAACTTTAACGTCTTAGGTCATTCGGACCGAGGGTGAGGGTTCCATCCCCTGGACACTCAGTGCGCGAACACAACGGAGACCTATACCTACCTTAGACCCTGGTACCACGTAAACTAATCCAACCACGTTAATAAAAATGTAAGTGGCCACAACCGACTCCCGAAAATCATCTGTATCAAGTTGTAGGTACCGAATTTGTGATCGAGGGTCTATGCTATAAAGTGCTCCGTTATGGGCGCCTACTTACGAATCTGAAATACTGCAGGACCTCATTCCAGAAAGCTCAGTCACAAGTTTCACAGATCCCCCCCATCAACCATCACATTTCTTTAAAATAAAGCACTCTCAAGGTATAATTTAATCGAAATTTGACGTTTGAAAATGAGATGTGGGGACTGTTCTAGAACGAGATCTAAGATTTCTTTCTGACCTAAAAATGGGCCTGTTTCCTGGTTCGGGCCGCAAATACGAAAACACAGATTCACAGGGGTTCGAATGTGAGTGGTCACCCAGCAAGTCCTAACAGCTAACCTCCGTGGAGGTGGTGGTGTCGGTGGTGGACCACATACAGAACGTGAGTCTTGTAATCCAACTACACGGAGAATTAGTATATTTGGATCCCATCCAAAACGTGGACTTTTCCTCATTTGAGAATTGGACCACATTCTGATTGCACCCAAACAAAAGCTATAGTTGACTTATAAATCATATTCGGGTGGTATAAATAAGATTTACCTATTTTCAGTATTATTAATTTAAAAAGTTTTCTTTAACATTTTATACATAAAAAATTCTCTGTTCAATTAAATATTTACAAAAACAGTCTTCATCGATTTTTTGTTGATATGTATCTCTGAAACAATGATGGAAACGTAAGGACGTTTATATTTGATATTTGACTCATGGGAAAATTATAATTATTTCCAGAGATCATATCAGAAAAGCCCCGGATGTTGTAGGTGCATGATATAGATAGGTAGATACATTATATATGTTCTGCAATTAGCTTGAAATAAACAAAATCGCGTACATGAAAATCCAACACTCAGATTGAAAAATATGTTCAACTATTTTTCGCGTTAGAGGCTTCATAAAATAAATCATAACGTGTTTCTTCATATCGTGAATTTATAAATATTATGTTTAGTAAATAAAATTACGTAATAAATATAATAAGCAAGGAAGAGATCTGTTCGAAAATTGGACATGAAATGTTGATATAAAAATATACCTACCTACCGTTGGACTACGAGTATGTGTTTCGGCCGTGAGATATCACGCATGGTTGTTCTCAACACTTCTTGTGTCTTTCTGCTGGCTATTCCCGGCTCCAATCAGGCTGAGAGAGGTTACTTTGAATACCTGTGTTATTTGTACAGCGAATGGTGGGTAAAACCCCTGTCGTGACAAATACAGTCTATATGATTAAGTTGAAAGATTAAACAAAACAGTTGATTAAAAGATTCAATTCCATAAATTACCATAACATGAGTTGTTTGACCTCACTTGCTGAGAACCACTGGTCAAAAGACATTAATCTCTTCCTCCTTCCCTCTACCTCTCTCTCTCTCTCACTCTCTGGTGCTCTCTCTTTTTTCTCAAATTGAGGCTGAGTGCCAAATGTAATACAATTGTATAATAATTAGAGAGAAAATGTACTAATAGTGCGCTTTGATAAAATTTCCACCGTTCTCGAGACAGAAAAACATAAATTCAAATCACACTTATTCCCTTCACTGTGGGGTTTCACAAGTAGAGGGAATCTCTGTCAAGTACAAGGTGGAACACCATTGTTTTCATGTTTTCTTTTTTTCTGTCCCGGTAGCTCAGTGGTCAAGGCAACGGACGGTTTCCGTTGCCTGGTAATCCAGAGGTCGCGGATTCGAAACTAAGCCGGGACATGAGAAGTTATCCTCCCATTTGGGATTTTGACCACATACGTCTTCAACTTAATTGTACTAACAATGGTTCTAATAGTCATTTTCGGGCAGAAATAAGGCAATATTATTATTATCCTTTGTGTTGAAAATAAAGCCAGAATCCTTTATTAGGTACATCAGCATTTTCAATCGTTCTAGGATGTCGTAAGTTGGCAATACTTAGCAAGGCTGGCATGAGTGCTTCCATCTTGTGACATAATTAACTTTATTGAATAGTTGAGTATGAAAATTTTGCGTGGTGGTAACATCAATCTTGTGATTAACATAAATATAATAATAATAATAAATCATTGGTTTTATTTTTCATATTTTTTTTTTTGTATACAGAGGACCCATCCTAAGCCATTTTTATTTGGCTTCTAAGATGATTACCAATTTTCTCCCATTCACAGGACTACAATTAACCATGACTTCTATGAGTGACTACTCGACCTACAAGAATGGTCTAGACATTGTGGAGGCGCTCACCAAGCGGCTAGACAGGTTGACTGGGTTTGATGCCGAGCTGGACAATATTCTGGGAGGTCAAGGAGACTACGGCCAAAGCCTCTACGAAAAACATGACTTAAGTGGCAAACATATTGTAAGTATAGTTGGAATCCTTGCAGACTTTCACGTAAGGTTAAGTAAGGAAATCTACGTTGGAAATGGTTTCATATAATATAGTGGTGTTTTAATAAAATTAGACTCTCCAACTCCCATTTTACCTCCAAATTAGTCGACATGTGATTCGATAAGCTATCACGCCAATAGTTTTACATCTGATATTGAAAGTAATTCTTTCTTAGGGGATACATTGATTCTTGCATTTTCTGCCATTATTTATCCAGGTATCTACTTTATACCCTTACTAAAATTATGAAAGATAATGGTAATATTGACGCAAGAAATATTTTCAACCAATAATGCTTCTTGCCTTTATAGTCCCCGGTACCTTTCTTTAAAAGAGTTAATTCCGTTCTAACATTCGAACAGTAGGATAATAATTTATTATGTTCAAGTAAATCCTGAAATTACCTATAAAATTATTTGGTCCTAACATCTGGTTTACTTTACTTTCAAGTGTGAACAAAATTTTAAAGAACGTCAACCAGAACTGCAAAAGTCACAGGAAATCGAGCAATCATCCACTTCAGTTGATCACAATCATTCTACTGCGGCTCAATGTCAAACATCAACTCTCAACAATACAACGTTAAATTCTGAACACATAACGTGTATCTCAGACATAAATTTGTCTTCAGATTGTAAAAAGTCTCTTCCAACACAGTCAGACTTACTTGAAAAACTTAAAAGTTCAAGTTTTGACGAACCTGCATATCGTGAAATTTGCCACTCTCATCATCCAACTGAGAACACCTCAAAAGATTGCTCCCCGCAAATTTCGTCGTCTCCTAGGCGCGATGAACGTTTTCTCGCGGGTATCCGAGATTCTGGGGGTAGTGTTCTGAAAAGATTCCTAAGCAATCCTTCTGAGGGTGAAGCCTCAGGTTCAGGTAGCCATAGTAGAGAAATGGTCACAGGTGCAGGAGTTGGTGACATAAAATCTACTCTTCATTATGACCAGCAATACGACCAGGTACCTGACGAACATTGGGTTGATGCTGCGGCACTTCAAAGTGCTCTAGCACAGCACATTTTGAATGTAGAAAGTGAAAATTCCAAATTCAGAGGAGAACCTTCATACGAGCTATTAACAAATCGGTCACAGGATCATTGGAGTGATGGCAAAGGCAATAGTGAATTATACAGACCATTCCCGATGTTCAATCTGAAAGCACACACTGGTTTAGAAACCTCCGAAAAAATCCATTCCGATTTTCCACCAGCAATGGTTGATCTTTGCCCTGAACGGATGAATGCGTCGTCATTGTACACCCAGAAGAGTTACCTGAAAGCAGAAACTTACAAGTGTTCATCATCTAGAATTGAAAACTCTTCGATGGCTGAAGATCCATCAGTCAGGTGTTCTGAGATCTTGAATACTGTCGACAGAAATTATTTCAGTCTCACGAAAGACGCTGACCAGGGTGCTTTTAATTTACATGAAAATGATCATGAAGGAATTGAAAAATTCTTCAATGATGTCGCTGTTTCCGAGGAAGAAACATTATCATGCCTTCCGTTCATCGATCATGTACCTGTTTCAAAGGAATGCAAATTTTCGTATCCAACATCGATTGATCGTTCTTCAGTCGCAGATCCTGAAGATTTCTACACTGCCTCAGAATGCTCCGGGACAACCACTCCATCGTTTTTGACAGCACGGGACAGGGAGTCTGTCCTCTCCTGGAAATCTTTCAACTCAGAGGTCGCCAGTGCGGGGAAGGGTCGTTCCCTCAGGATGACTCCTGTTATGAAGGTAAGAGAGTCACAGGACTTGGTGAGTCCAGATGCAAGGGTTTGTTGTTCGTCCACTTCTGTACCGTCGAGAAAAGCCGACTGCAACACTACACTCAATATTAAGTCTAGATGAGAGAGTTTTGGTGTTGTAGACTTCTAAAAAGGCGAGGAAACTTAACCAATGATCGCTACTTCAGAAAGTCTGGAGCATATGGGGACACTGATTTTGTGGACGGAATTTGAAGTTCGATGGATTCTTTCGATACAAGAAAGAACAGTTTTGTATTTTATATGTGTGGAATGCAGAGTGAGATTTGTGTTACCTAACTTCTTTGTTTCTTGTGGCACTGTTATGCCCGGGTCAAGAGATGCTCATGCTGACTACCAACTCAAATCTGCCAAGAACTTTCCACCAATCACAAGACTATGTAGCTCTAGGATTGTTGGAAAGCCCTAGCTTGCTTTGAGCTATCAGCCAGCATGAGCAATTGAGCATCTCAACCCGGCCATATAATAACATTAATGTTCTCAGTGTTTCTAACGGCTCATAAAAAATGAAGCTAATGGATAAAATGGATTAATAAGAAAAGAGCTGATATTTTTTCTGACTTTTGTTTTTCTAACGTCAAGTAAGATTTGTGTCTTTCAGTGTTATGTTTCAATCGCTGCTGGTTCAAGATTGGAGTGTGAATCTTAATAAGGTTAATGGCTAATCCGACTCATTGAAATGTTTTTCATGTGGTTAAATGTGCAATAACATTTTGCAGGGTTAACAACACATCATAATATCAAACTCAAGTGCTTTGAATGTTCGTTTAATTTTCATGTACAAAACAATATCAATGTGCTCTTCGTAATTAATGCTATTTTCGTTTCAAAAACGTTACCGACCTCAGTACTTTGATCGTTAAAACGGTGCACTCGTAAGCTGGAGGTCGCCGGTTCGAGGTCCTACTATGGAAAGTTCGAGTAATTGTGATATACTCCATTGTGATTCATATCTACAAATAATATACTTTTCCTTTTTGTTTAAAAAAAATTGCCTCAGCAGTGCAATCAGAAATGATAAAGTTAAAAAATAAACTTTATTGGTAATGGTAATGGTTGTTTTTTTTTTTTTTTACCTAGATTAACAACAACTGGCTAGCACTGGAGTAAAATTAGACCCAAATACCAAAGCTTGTAAGCGGTTCTTTAAAAAACTCAACTTTATAAAACAAAAAGTTTTCAATAGTTAGTCATATTAGACGGTTACACATATTTAGTAAGAGAAAGCTGTCAATAGACATCACGATAAATGATACTAAAATTATAATAATAATACTCTTTAGTGGAAGGTAACCACCAGACGAGGTTAATACTCAAAGCATTTTCTACCACCTAACCCTCTAGACTCTAGAGTATTATTATTATGTGGTCACAAACTCAATTTAATAAGGAAAAATTCATGCACTGGGTGGGATTCGAACCAACGGATCCCTACGCTATCTAGATTACCAGACTAGTGCGTTAATCACTTGACTACCAGTGCACACAAAATTATGACTGACGTCTGAGGATCTAGAGAGATCATTGCACACCGATATCTATTGGGAACGTTAGGTATCACAATCCTACAAAACGAGTATACAAGTGTTCTGTAATTTATTGGACTTTGCCACAAGAAATCTTATATTTTTCTTTTCAGGATATATCTGAAATATTCATGACCAAATCTTTCCCAAATGACTATCAAAATCGCATTGATTCGCATAAAAATGTTGATTATGGTGAAAACACCAGTCCGTTACCTTCTTCTTTGCCGCATCATCAAAGCAGAGGAGAAGAGGATGCAATGTATGTTAACCATCTTCAAGAGTCCCCACGAGGAAGTTTAAAAGTAAGTGAAGCAGTTAATTTCATGGAAAATAAATTATAATGTCCTGAAAATCCTGCCAAAAATAATCAAAACGATATGGAAGTCTCGTGGGTGATATTTTTTCAAACATTTATTTGTAATTTAGACTTTTCTGTCCGTCACATCGCGAACTCTTGGTAGGTACGTAAATTTGCCCATGCCTTGGATACGTAGATATGCCATATTCCTTTTTGTAATGTCGTCACTGGTCTCTATCAATACAAATAGCTGCTCATTTTTTCTCACGAGGTATGAGTGGACCGCAGAGATCCAATTTCTTATCAGAAAATTTCTGCGCTGCTGGGAATCGAACCTAGATCACCGGGTGTGTAAGCCAGTGTGCTACTCGACCACGACCGACGACTATAGTAGACGTGATGTAGCTTGTCATATGAACCTCTCCTTTGGCGCCGAGTAAAGATACCAAAGAGGGGAAATGTGCGGTGGCTCTAGGTTTACAAATCTACCTTAAGAATGTATTTCTCTCTTTCTTTAGCAACTTGGACAAGGGTGCGAATTAAGGTAAAAAAAACAATAGAGGGTCATGTTGTCTCAAGCCGCATGTTCATAAAATCGTACACTGCGTATCCATGATTCATATGACATGCTAGATCTCGTCTACTATACTAATTATCCTTATCAATATGTTCGTAGGAAGAAAGGTGTTTGACAACCCTGGAAGAAGTGCAACAGACGCACCAACTGAAGTTGTCCCCTCTACTGGGGTGCACCCAGACACACGAGGAGTTGTCCTGTGAGCAGCCACTTCATACAGGTCAGGATGGAAATCTTCGGGGCAGAATTGTCCAGGAGGATGCAAAGGAGCGACCCGTCACGGTTGGAGCTTTTCAACCTCTAAGGGGGCTGTATAGCACGCGGTCGGAGAGATCGGACCATCTGTTGGAATCACAGGTAAAGTCTTAATCAAAAAAGTGAACGTAAAATTATTGCGAAGTAACATAAATAAACATGTTTTAATAATTAATTTTAATTCACCGTGCACTACAAAAAAAAAAAAAAATCTACCTTCTTGAGTGTATAACTTGATGTGACTTTTATGCTGAATATGACAGTAATATAGGTATTAGGTATCTCATTCTCTCTAGATTTAGAGGTTTATCTTGTATTCAATACAAAGGTCACAATTAGGGGGAGACAACAAAATTATCCCTATTCTGAAGCTAAGTGTCTTCTTGGATACACGGTATTTATTCCATTTAGATAAAGAAAATCTGTTTCATGTTTCAGCCCTCCAACTCGTTCAGCACAATAGAAGAAGTGAGAGATGTTCAGCACATCAAGCTGTCTCCCCTAGAGGGGTGCTCCCTCCACAGCCAGGTCACCACTGAGGAGTTCTCCCCCCACCACTATCTGAGCTTGAGTTCTAGTGGACGAGCCATGACGTCATCAGAACAGAATAGAACTCTGACTAAAGAACAGGAAAGAATCATGTCGTCTTCAGAAGAACACAATAGAACTCTGACGTCACCTGAACAAAATACAGTTTTACCAATCACCTTCAATAGAGAAAGCAGGAAAGATTGGAATAGAGATGAACTATCCATGTTCAACCCAGAAATTTCTCAGGTAAATGTAGAGCAGTTAAAAAAGAAAATTATTCTCTCCCCTACTTTTATATGTTTACAACAACGAAATTGATAGTTTCATATCTAATGAACTCTGGCTGCTGAAATTTCAAATCGTCATAGCCTAATAATTTTTTGTTCACCTCTTTGGTGTCCAACAACCAAAGAACACATGAAACTTCTACAAAAAGTTCAAGGGCGATTTGTGCGGTATTTGTTTAAAAAATTTAATGGATTCTATCCTTTCTACCCTCAATACATTGAGTACTCCTTATTGATAGAAAATGTACCAATAGAATCCATTGAACAACGATTCAGAGCAGCACAAATCACGTTTCTAGACAATATTCTAACGAACAAAATTCAAGTACCATACCTTCTAGGAGAAATTAAATTCAAAATCCCAAACCATAGATTAAGACCGAACCCTGCCCTTCTTTTTGAACCACCAAAACTGAATATCCAATCCCCCATTGCATTAGCTATGATTCTATTCAATGAAAAAATAGAAAAGCCACAATTATTTCTGTATAATTTATTATCTACCACAAAACCCCTTAATCAGTTATTGCATGCCAAAATGGTTTTCAATTTGGTGTGTGTATATGTATATAATAATATGTATACTGTATACAGACTATACAGTAATTGAAAAAAAAAAAAAACATCACAAAAGGGTCCGTGCTAGACTGACCATTGTGCGAATGTGGAGAAACAGTTTTGGACCTATAACATCAACTAAGAAGCATTTGTTCTATTTATGTACTGTCATAAGGTTTTGTGTTATTTCTTCACATCTCTTCATTTCAGCCCTCCAAATCGTTCAGCACAATAGAAGAAGTGAGAGATGTTCAGCACATCAAGCTGTCTCCCCTAGAGGGGTGCTCCCTCCACAGCCAGGTCACCACTGAGGAGTCCTCCCCCCACCACTATCTGAGCTTGAGTTCTAGTGGACAAGCCATGACGTCATCAGAACAGAATAGAAGTATGACGTCATCAGAACAGGATAGAATTATGACTAAAGAACAGTATAGAATCATGTCGTATTCAGAAGAACAGAATAAAACTCTGACGTCACCTGAACAGAAAACAGTGTTACCAACCACCATCAATAGTGAAAGCAGGAAAGAAGATGAGAAATGGAAAGATTGGAATAGAGACGAAATGGCCATGTTTAATCCAGACATTTCACAGGTATGTGTACTACATTAAAAAGTAAGTTCAAGGCTTATTGTGTGTATACTATTTAATGGCTAAATAACACCAAAAAGGATGTACCTCCTCCATCAAAGGAGATACAAATTCTCCAGGCTGATCTAAGAAAAATTGTCGACAAGAAATTTTTCATGAATAGTTTTGCTAACCCTTCTAAAACTGTCGCTACAGAATATCTAGGCCTCATTCCAGAAAGGAATCTCACTCTCAAAATCCTCAATTTTAAACCACTCTCTAAATGCATTATTTGACCGAAATTTGATAATTTATTGAAAGAGTGAGAGACAGAGGGAGAGAAAGAGAGAGAGAGAGAGAGAGGAGAGAGAGAGGAGAGAGAGAGAGAGAGAGAGAGAGAGAGAGAGAGAGAGAGAGAGAGAGAGAGAGAAAGAGAGAGGGAGAGAGTCGGGGATTTTGAGAGTGAGCAACTAGTACTTCATGTGTGTAATTTCATTCATTTCTTCATCAATTTCAGCCCTCCAACTCCTTCTGCACAATAGAAGAAGTGAGAGATGTTCAGCACATCAAGCTGTCTCCCCTAGAGGGGTGCTTCCTCCACAGCCAGGTCACCACTGAGGAGTTCTCCCCCCACCACTATCTGAGCTTGAGTTCTAGTGGACGAGCCATGACGTCATCAGAACAGAATAGAATTATGACGTCATCAGAACAGGATAGAATTATGACTAAAGAACAGGTTAGAATCATGTCGTCTTCAGAAGAACACAATAGAACTCTGACCTCACCTGAACAGAATATGGTGTTACCAATCACTTTCAATAGTGAAAGCAGGAAAGAAGAGGAGAAATGGAAAGATTGGAATAGAGACGAAATGGCCATGTTTAATCCAGACATTTCACAGGTATGTGTACTACAGTGAAAAGTTCAAGGCTTATTGTGTGCATACTATTTTAATGGCTAAATAATCACAAAAAGGATGTACCTACTTCATCAAAGGAGATTCAAATTCTCCAGGCTGATCTAAGAAGAACTGTCGACAAGGAATTGAGCAGATAAGGTAAGTGTGGAGCAGATAAAAAAAGAAAATTATTCTCTCCCCTACTTTTATATGTTTACAACAACGAAATTGTTAGTTTAATACCTAAATGGACTCTGGCTGTTGAAATTCCAAATCGTCAGAGCCTACATCACAAAAGGGTCCGCGCTAGACTGACCATTGTGCGAATGTGGAGAAACAGTTTTTGACCCATAACAACAACTGAGAAGCATTTGTTCTATTTACTGTCTTAAGGTTTTGTTTTATTTCTTCATTTCAGCCCTCCAACTCGTTCAGCACAATAGAAGAAGTGAGAGATGTTCAGCACATCAAGCTGTCTCCCCTAGAGGGGTGCTCCCTCCACAGCCAGGTCACCACTGAGGAGTTCTCCCCCCACCACTATCTGAGCTTGAGTTCTAGTGGACGAGCCATGACGTCATCAGAACAGAATAGAATTATGACTAAAGAACAGGATAGAATCATGTCGTCTTCAGAAGAACAGAATAGAACTCTGACGTCACCTGAACAGAATATGGTGTTACCAATCACTTTCAATAGTGAAAGCAGGAAAGAAGAGGCGAAATGGAAAGATTGGAATAGAGACGAAATGGCCATGTTTAATCCAGACATTTCACAGGTATGTGTACTATAGTAAAAAGTAAGTTCAAGGCTTATTGTGTGCATACTATTTTAATGTCTAAATAACACCAACAAGGATGTAACTACTTCATCAAAGGAGATTCAAATTCTCCAGGCTGATCTAAGAAGAACTGACGACAAGAAATTTTTCATGAATAGTTTTGCTAACCCTTCTAAAACTGTCGCTACAGAATATCTAGGCCTCATTCCAGGAAGGAATCTCACTCTCAAAATCCCCAATTTTAAACCACTCTTTGAATGCATTATTTCACCAAAATTTGATAATTTATTGAAAGAGTGAGAGAGTCGGGGATTTTGAGAGTCAGTACTTTGAGAGTGAGCAACTAGTACTTAATGTGTGTAATTTCATTCATTTCTTCATCAATTTCAGCCCTCCAACTCCTTCTGCACAATAGAAGAAGTGAGAGATGTTCAGCACATCAAGCTGTCTCCCCTAGAGGGGTGCTCCCTCCACAGCCAGGTCATCACTGAGGAGTTCTCCCCCCACCACTATCTGAGCTTGAGCAGAGGTGACAAAACATCAGCGCTAGACAGGCAGTTTTGAAAACAAAGATGAACGAGAAATTTTGAAGTTTTTGTGTTTAGTTCAAGGAAGTTTACCTTAGAGTTCTTTATTACTTTGTTCTTTCCTTGTCTCAAAGTTCTTCTCCATTTGTGTAGATATTTTTTATCATTCCGAAAGTGGAAGAATATTATAAATACAATTATCTTTGGAATGCCAATGAACAGCACATCGGCTAATTTGACTGGAACTGATACATATATGCCCATTACTTATGTGTCCACTGTTGATAATAGCAAATAAAAACATTGTTGCATTTATTAGAATTTCCGTACGACACTTTCCATTTCTGTTTAATTTTTATTTGTGAGGTACAAAACACACTTATAAATCTTTTTACATTCATTAAAAAATTAATAAAATTTATCATATATTATATAAAATAATCAAATAAAAAACAAATAAATAATATGAAATTAGTTTACGAGTTATAAGTAGGTAGATTAGGGGTATTTGGCAAAAATGTCAGATTTTTTTTTTTTTTTTTACTTTTAAACACGTTGAATGGGTGACATATTTTCACAAAAGAATCTCTTCTATTCTTCTTAAACCAATTATTAATTTTCAAAAATAGTAACCTAAAAAGTGTAACTTTGTGAAAAAGGATTTCAATTTTTTTCTAGAAACTTTCTAAATTGAAATTATTTATTATTTTTTTTTTAAGTGGGGTTTAACGTCGCTTTCAACTGCCATGGTCATATCACGACGGGGGTTTTACCCTCCATTCGCAGGAAACTCACAAACCTGCTACTCACATTGACCTCACCCAGCCTGAGTGGGGCCGGGAAAAGCCAGCGTCACGAGAATTAGAATTTGAATGGTCACCCATCCAAGTCTTAACCTCGCTGGATGTCGCTTAACTTCGGTGTTCTGAAGGGAACCGGTGTATTCAACATGCCATCGACGCTGGCTAGTAAGCATTATTATTTTTTTAGTAAGCATTATTATTTTACCACATTTGGTGAATAAAAATCATATTTGAATCATTAATTCTCTGTGTCTATAGGTTTATTTTTCAGTACAAAATATCACAAACTAAAGAGCAACAATACACGGCTGACTAATTTACCAGAAACTTGTTCATTCAGTTTTGATAGTACCAACATTGCATGTTTAACAAAAATAAATAAGTAAATTTACCAGAAAATCGTCCACCAAAATTCATAGTACCATTGTTCAATATTTTTTAGGGTTTAATGTAGTTTCTAACTACACTGGCCAACTTAAAATCCCAACCACTTGCCATTTAAGCAAACTCCTTGTATTTTCGGACGGAGTAAAATTGTCATGATATCATTCATCGTAGTTTAAAATTTTCATGAAAAATAGTACCTAAAATAAATAACCACAAGGTTTGTGTGAAAATACATTCACGAGGTCATAGAGAGGAAAATGAAAAATCTGTGAAAGAAATTTTAATTTTTCCTTCTGAGAACGATTTATTGTGATTTTCGCGAAATTCTTGTGTTTCGTGTGTATCTTCGTGCTGTTTTTGTTTCATCTTCACAAAAAGTCATGCAAATGTTAAATCACGAAAGATGTTTTGCCAATTTTAGTCCCTTAGGAAGCACATGGAGTTATATGGAAAATAGTCAAATGGTGGGATTTTTTTGTTTATGATTCAGTATATTCTGGTGTTATGGTCACACTGCGAAAATGTTTTTATAGGCGTGGTGGATTTGGCTACCTGGACTTTCATCCAAGCTTCTTAAGGCACCGCATAAACTAGCTAGCATAATCGGGTACAAGCTTAGGATAGAGTGATTTATATTTAATTAATAGATATGTATAACTAAGCTATTAATAGATATATTAACAAATAATACAGTGGGTTTCAAATACAGTAGAACCCCTTGACATGAATAGAGCGCTCTTTTTTGGGTCCTGCAGTCATATGGGGGATTGGGGGCCCATCTCATGAATTAGTACATACTTAGAAAAGCATTATAAACTGCCGAGATTTTTAAATATTCTTTTCTCGGTAGGAGAGATATAAAGATGTAGGTATGTACAATATTGTACATGCTTCTTTATGATTATGTCTCATGACAATCACAACATTTTTGGTGTAAAGTTTAATTAACTCTTTCTAGTTCGTGGCAAAACATGTGTAAATTCGAATTTGTATCGAGATCTTGAATTTATCAGTTTTATAAAAGAAATCTAGAGATTTTACTGTATTTATCAATATTACCTATTTAGATTTATATCATGTCTAAAATGAACCTTATAAAAAATAAATTATTTAGCTCAAACTAAATTCAACCGTATTCATGAAATCCACTGCATAATAAATTTAATAACATAATATGTACCTATTAGAACTATTTATTACACATCAACAAAGCTGGATTAACTCAAAATATTGAGGATTAAACATCTAATTAAAATAAAATTAGTTAATTGATTATTCGTGAACACGTTATATCGTACATATTATTAGCATGTTAGTTATCTCAAACGTTGAGCAGTTTGGTGACTGTGAAGACATAAGCACCTAAATTATGAAAATAGTATAATGTGACAGTAAAGCTCAATGTGTAGGCAATGGATGCAGATAAGCTACCCAGTTATTTTCCTAAAATTTAGAAGAGAGTACTAACCAAGCAGACCAAGCTGTGCCTCTTTTGTTTGTCTTTTTAATTTTTTTTCTTTTTTAAATGAACAATATACGATTATTAACATGGTTCTGGAGGCCCTAATCAATCATTAGGTACTAGTAAACACAAATCTAAGTACCTATGATAATGCATGACAAATCTTGCATAAACTCAGCTCGCAAGTGATGGTGAAATGGTGTGATTGAAAGCACAAAATCTTTTTTTTGATACCTATAGATTAATAAACAATTACTTGAAAATACATAGTTGGCAATAAATACTATAGAAAATCATACAAAAAAGAATGTTCTATAAAATAAGAGAATGCCGTTGGCATTAGCACCGCCCTTGATCAAGTTTTGTTTTATTTCAATTCTATGTACCTACTTTATTGTAAATAAAACTTGATCCAACATGTTTAATAATAATAAAATAGTAATTTCACGTTTCATAGGATTCCAACTTTGGTTTGGATTAAAAAATAATAATATGGATAAATAATAATTTAGACTAAACTCGACCACTAAAACTCTATCAAAAGAAATAATAACTAAAGAGACAAGCGGGACAAATCTTAAAGCATAAGAGGACAGAAGGAAACTTGTATGAAAGCTTATGAATAAAATCCATTGGCTTTTAAGATACACATTAGAACGAACTGATCCAATGAAATCATAAAAAATTGATGCTCGAGTTTTTTGTTTACAGTTACAAATACTTTATTTAATACTACCGGTGTACAACGAGAGTCCTTTTTTGATATTTTTTTTGCTAGCAGTTAAACGAGGTGTTATTGTTTGGTTTAAACTTTTTATTCAATTTATATTCAAGGCATTTATTCGAGCCAACACTCGTTAGTCATATATCCTCCAACAAATAGAAATCATGTACAGAAAATGGCACTAGGAAATACATAGGTAAACAATGAAACAAGTGAACGGTACACATAATATTATATGGACAGAGGTTAAGAATACAGATTTTTATTTAAATATACAAATGAAAACTCAAAGGAGAAAGAGCTGGGAAAACATTTCCCAAAATGAAAGAAAGCAGGGAGGTGAAATGAAACGTCAGTTGGACTAAAACACGTCAAAATTTACAGCGAAATTAATGAACATTTTTAGACTATGAGAGCGAATAACGCCTAATTAATGATGAATAATGTAGTACACTTTTTAGTTCTGCCCGATTAGGACTGAAAAGTCCTTTTTTTCCAGCAGTTGTTTTGCTGCAATTATTATGTAGTCAAAATCTCAAATAAATGAGGAAAAAACATACATTGGGTGGGATTCGAACCCACAGATCCCTGCACTACCTGGATCACAAGACTAGCGCCTTAACTACTACGACCACCAGTGCATGTAGACTGTACAGCGAGAATTACCCTAGCCTCACACAATGTAAAAGAGAATTCAACAGAAGAGCATTCACGACACAGGAGCAGATAGCTGTCTACCATCAGAGATTGGCGGGTAGCTGTCTACCATTAGAGGTTGGCGGGTAGCTGTCTACCATCAGAGGTTGACGACTAGCTGTCTACCATCAGAGGTTGGCGGGTAGCTGTCTACCATCAGAGGTTGGCGGGTAGCTGTCTACCATCAGAGGTTGGCGGGTAGCTGTCTACCATCAGAGGTTGGCGGGTAGCTGTCTACCATCAGAGGTTGGCGGCTAGCTGTCTACCATCAGAGGTTGGCGGCTAGCTGTCTACCATCAGAGGTTGGCGGCTAGCTGTCTACCATCAGAGGTTGGCGACTAGCTGTCTACCATCAGAGGTTGGCGGGTAGCTGTCTACCATCAGAGGTTGGCGGGTAGCTGTCTACCATCAGAGGTTGGCGGCTAGCTGTCTACCATCAGAGGTTGGTGGGTAGCTGTCTACCATCAGATGTTGGCGGGTAGCTGTCTACCATCAGAGGTTGGCGGGTAGCTGTCTACCATCAGAGGTTGGCGGCTAACTGTCTACCATCAGAGGTTGGCGGGTAGCTGTCTACCATCAGAGGTTGGCGGATAGCTGTCTACCAACAGAGGATGGCGGGTTGATGTCTACCATCAGAGGTTGGCGGCTAGCTGTCTACCATCAGAGGTTGGCGGGTAGCTGTCTACCATCAGAGGTTGGCGGGTAGCTGTCTACCATCAGAGGTTGGCGGATAGCTGTCTACCAACAGAGGATGGCGGGTTGATGTCTACCATCAGAGGTTGGCGGCTAGCTGTCTACCATCAGAGGTTGGCGGGTAGCTATCTACCATCAGAGGTTGGCGGGTAGCTGTCTACCATCAGAGGTTGGTGGGTAGCTGTCTACCATCAGAGGTTGGCGGGTAGCTGTCTACCATCAGAGGTTGGCGGGTAGCTGTCTACCATCAGAGGTTGGCGGCTAGCTGTCTACCATCAGAGGTTGGTGGGTAGCTGTCTACCATCAGAGGTTGGCGGGTAGCTGTCTACCATCAGAGGTTGGTGGGTAGCTGTCTACCATCAGAGGTTGGCGGCTAGCTGTCTAATCAGAGGTTGGCGGCTAGCTGTCTACCATCAGAGGTGGGCAGGGAGCTGTCTACCATCAGAGGTTGGTGGGTAGCTGTCTACCATCAGAGGTTGGCGGCTAGCTGTCTACCATCAGAGGTTGGCCACCTGCCACACGATGAGGTGGCTCTGCTCCCCCTTGCTGATGGTGTTCACCCCCGCGTCCTCCTCCTCATCCTCCTCCGGATCACCTGGGAAGAATAAAAATACAAAATGTCCAAAATATGATTTTTTTTAACCCTGCAAGTCCGAAAACTATTTTTACAGTTTTTCTATTTTTCTACTGCACATGTCAAGTCCTGGCGTTACATATTTGTAACAGTGAACTTTCTTTGGCTATAGGTTGAACCAACTATTATGAATCACTAAGAAACGTGTTATATGAGTACTATTATATTGTTTTTAATATTTAAAAGAAATTTGCTGACACGTGTTTCGTGTTACATATATGTAACGCCAGTACTTGAAGGGAATACAAAATCGAACACAAAAAACAACATCTTTTGTCTTATAAGTACCAGCGAAGAAGCAAATTTTACAATATTTACAAAAAAAATTTTTTTTTTAATCCAGAAGCATCAAATATGAACGGACATGTCACAAAAGATCTATCTAAGGTCGCAGTGACAAAGAGCTTTCGTAGCCGATAGCCCTACCTTTACCAATACCAACATCAAATATACTGTATACTTCAAATTGAAATAAAGAAAAAGAATTGAAATAAATTGGTATTCGATTTTGTCTATGTGACCTTGTGACCCCTTAGATGGGGTTGTAGGTAATAAGTTTATGTTATGCAAAAATAATCATGTGACTAGTTCAAAAGGTCACATATTTAAAAAAAGGCGATAATTTTTTTGCTTATTTTCTGCCTGTTTTAACTGACGAATTTTCCTGACGACATCTATGTATAAGACTAACTAAGATGTGTCTCAGGAAAGGTATTACCTGAGAAGTAAGCCAAACTTCATTTGTCTTTCAAAGTGATTTTAGCGATATTAGTAGTTTTAGGTACATTAATATCTACATTGTTGATTTTTTCCTTAATACCATAACCAGATACATACATCTTAGAGACTAAGTTACTAGCTATTTCGCAGTCGAATTGCTTTGTTAGTAAGTTATACATCGAATGTTATATACATTTATACAATTATTTTACTTGAAAAAGAGGTACAAAGAATACCCAAATTAAAACATGGAAAAAATTGACTACGCTTGGAATCGAATCCAAGTCGTTCCATTGAGATAATATTCAAAATAAATCTTCCTTTTTTCACTCAATTTTTCCAAAATTTACACGTTATCTAAACAAAATAATTATTTATGAGAGTAAATAATGTACAGTAAAAAAAAAACATAAATTATTCTTTACATGTAATATTCCACATCAGCTTGCGCAGAGGTATCTGTGGTCTAGAGTCTAAACTTAGACCTAAAACTTGGGAGGAAGAAGAGAGTTAAACATGAAGTGAGATTGTGAGTATCAAACCAAGTCAACACACCAAGAGGAAAGTGAGAGAGTATATTAGATAAAGCATTTGAGTTTGAAAAAAATTGTCATATGAGTACAGCGTGGTAAGAACTTGTGAGGCAACAAACGCAAGAGAAAGAAAGCGAAAAGACTGTCGATAGACACAGGGGTTAATACAAAATCAGGGTTTCTCAAAATGTATATCGGTTTAAATTACCTGCTGATGAGAGCTCGAAACAGCTTTCCAGGTATGTTCTGATATTCATGTACATCTAGTACAAGTTCTCACTTTTCTGGTTATACTGATACTGAAATAACTGGAAAAATCACTGTTTTTCTTTTTCAAAATCTATTTCTTTATATTTGAGGAATGTGAAGAATTTGAAAAGATTGGATGTGTGTGGTCATTTTGAAATCAATGAGAACGATTTTTATTCACATTATGATGTAGACAAGCAAGAATAGTTCTCGAGATAGTGATTTTTCTCGAGATATTTTAAGAAACCGAGATAGTGGACGAGATTTTGGTTACGGGAAAGCCCTGAAAGAAGTCCCCCCACCACAGGCAGAGGCAGACACGGAGGCAACGTTACCGGAGGAGGGAGGTCTGGGCCCTGGCGACCAGTGGCGGCGGCATGAGTTGCCACACGATGAGGTGTGTGGCCGCATCCTGCGCTTCCTCGGCGTCATCCACTGAAAGTAACCCCCCCCCACCCCCCGCAGGGTTAGTATCACACGGGAGAACACCTGAGGCCATACCAAAACACCCTTCAAACACCTTGGGCCATACCAGACACCTTTCAAACACCTTGGGCCATAAACTAAAACACCCTTCAAACACCTTGGGCCATACTAAAACACCCTTCAAACACCTTGGCCCATACTAAAACACCCTTCAAACACATTGGGCCATACTAAAACACCCTTCAAACACCTTGGCCCATACTAAAACACCCTTCAAACACCTTGGCCCATACTAAAACACCCTTCAAACACCCTTTGCAGCCGTACTAGAAATCCTCGAAACACCTTATCTAAATACTGATATGGTGAGTAAAGATGGTGAGTCGAGGTTTATCAATGAAAGAAAAAAATCTGTGAGATACTATGAGGTTTGTTTCTCTGTCAATGTGAGACCTATACTAAGTAAAACAAAAACATCAGGCATTGCCGCCACACTTGTTAGTAAATCACTCCACTCTAATGAGACAACTAGTAGATATGCTAGCGGTTAAAGGAAAACTACACTCACTGACAGAATTAACACTTTCCGTGCCGGAGACTCATTTTGAAATTATTGCCCAGTGCCGTAGCAATATTTGGCCCGTGTTACCAAATGGTAACACCGGCACAGGCTTAAATTTTTTTGAAGTTTTTCTTGTTCTGTGCCGGTGTTACCATTTGGTAACACTATTCCATGTAAGGTGTTACCAAAAGGTAACACCGGGGTCGAGAAGTAGATGTCTTTACGATCTTCGTTGTTACCAAACGGTAACACCATTTTTCTGAACAGGTGTTACCAAATGGTAACACCGGCACGGAAAGTGTTAAGAGGACACTTGTTGTTTTTGCGTTTGACTCGATGTATTTACTGATGGACTAAATTTGATATAACTTTTTTTTTATTAAAATTTTCTAGGTATTTTTTTGACGGAAAAGAAACAGTATGGAAATTAATACCAGAAAAAAACACTTGTAACTATTCGGTCATTTTTTTCTCGATAGTAAGCAAAGCGTATGTTTTTTTTTTTTTTTTACTGCATTTAATAAAACTTAGGTACCTGAAAAGTTTAACATGTGTCTTCTGTTCAGTATTAATGTCCTCCATACTGTTCGTTTTCTATCGAAGCAATAATAGCTTGAAAATTTCAACTACAAATTTAACATGGAGTCAAATGGAAAAACATCAAGTGTCCGGTTAATTCTGCCGGTGAGTATATATGCGATTTTCAACATTTTAATTTAATTAAATACTATATTGATCTAAACTAAAATTCAAAATTTGTATTGGATAGGTAACTTATTTTTTTTTTATAGATTGAACTAATTCAAAAGATATTTTTGATAAAATCTAAATGTTAGTAATGGTTGTGCATACCATCGCACCAAGTTAGTGTGCTAAGTACTGCTACATAATAATCTACTTTAACAATATAAATAAATCAAGATTTTTAACTGAGTAGGTATAAATGACCTAACAGACCGGCACAAAACCAAAGTTTCTCATGAGTTGTCCAGAAATATAAAAGCTATTGAAATCCGAGATATAATTTATTTTTATGACTAAAACAAACATAATACTTTCGATATCTAATATTTACGGAAGGAAAAGTTCAAATATGAAATAAGATAATTCAATAATTGATCTAGAAAATTTCATCACCTTAATTTCGAAAATAATAATAATAATAATGTGTTTCTTTGTGTTATGAAACGTCCAGAAATTTGAAAAAAAATGAAATCGGAGCAAAAAAATATTTTTTTATTTTACAAAAACGAACACTTTCGATTCTAATATTACAAGTTTCTCGGAAGTAAAATTAAAACACCTAGGTAAAAAGTAAAAAAATAAAATAAATATATATTATAACACCTATGTAAAATAAAAATTTCAAACAACAAATTTTGAAACTAGAAGAAGAGAAAGAACCAAACAGGAAAATAGAGGAAGAACTTAACAGTAAAGTGTTCCTAACCAGTGGAGGGGCGTAAGAGGAGTGCATGGATGCAGTGCCTTACCTATTCGGAAGTCTATGTACCCCTCCCCCCCGGACATGACCAGCATGGAGGGGGGCTTCTCAGTGGCGGAGAGGTTCTCCACCACGGGACAGTCTTGAGGGGCACTCGTGGCGGCGGAGAGACCGCCACTGCCTAGAAACAGAAGTGACAATAGTGGATCAGAGATTTAAATTAATTGAATAATAATAATAAAAAATGGTTCCATGCAATATATAATTATGTCATAACATAATACGTAGCTCAAACATTACGAAGGTCCTAATCAAATCATTTATGGCCGGTTATATCAATAAATGACAAAACCGAGGTTAAGTCATTTATTGATGACAAAACCTCGGTTTATTGATTGATTCCCAGCGAATGGTATGGGTAGATGTGATATGATCATGCAGTAGAAAGCGACGTCAAATCCAAATAAACAGACAATCAATTTTTTTTTAAAATAGTTTATTTATTTTCTTTATAAAGAAACATTTATACAAAGGTACTTTTCATAAGCTTTGAAGGGCTTCTAAGAGATCTTTTGCTAAAGTAACTTATTCCTTCTCATAATATCGCCTCTGGTCGCTATCCATACAAATAGAAGCTCATTTTACCTCACGAGGTACGAGTGGATTCACGTTTGTACATTAAGTTTTCTTACCAGGCACGGCTACGAAGAACTTGACCGCGTCCCTGTGCCCGTGGAACGAGAGCTGCGCCTGCGCCATGGAGCAGTAAGGTATGAACGTGCCTGGCAACACTGTATCACTGCCCTCCTCTGCATACACTCGCAAGCCTGGTGGAATATAATGACAAGATAAGTTAGATAAGAACACAACTTCTGATAAGATAGCAGTAAGGTATGAACGTGCCTGGCAACACTGTATCACTGCCCTCCTCTGCATACACTCGCAAGCCTGGTGGAATATAATGACAAGATAAGTTAGATAAGAACACAACTTCTGATAAGATAGCAGTAAGGTATGAACGTGCCTGGCAACACTGTATCACTGCCCTCCTCTGCATACACTCGCAAGCCTGGTGGAATATAATGATAAAATAAGTTAGATTAGAACACAACTTCTGATAAGATAGGAGTTAATATTTATGTAGGAAGACATAGATCATGGAGCAGTTAGGTATGTTCGTGCCTGGCAACACTGACAGATAGACCAATAGATCGACAGACAGACAGACACAAAAGCAAAGTTGCTCAGGACGTTCTGACAAGTCCAGAAATATTTTTATTTTTTTTGCATTTTTTTATTCATAAAATCAAACACAGTACTACCGATATCTAATATTAGACATTCTCGAAAGTAATAACAACTTCCGCTCACCTTGACTTTTACTCGTAGCACTAGAACTGCTACTTTCAGGCCGCAGTCCAGTGCTAGCAGCGGACGACTCACTTAGCGGCACGGAGATGATCACCCCATTGCCAGTGCCTATCCAGAGTCGCGAGGAAGAGATGAGGAGTGCCGTGATGCGGACAAACGAGAATCCGAGCTTCCCGGTGCCTGAAAGAGAAGAAAAAATGAGGAAGCATGAGATTACAGCCATTCAAAAACGTATTTTTTTAACACTTAGACGACCGGGTGTACACTTAGATGACACATGTATCTGTACGGAATGGACCCGATGTACCACGGGTGGTACACGCATGTACACGAGGTCTGATATCCTAATTATCGCCGGTACCACGGGAGAACTCACTAAAAAAAGTTTGGTCGTCTGTGTTAAAACGTGGTATTTCTGAATTGAACTGATGATTTCCTACATACACTTCTTCACTTTATTAGAAAGTATCACAGCAAGTTTTGCATATTGATGTAGTGAACAGGTTGTTTTTTTTCTATACGTAATTGTATAGAAAAAGTTGATTGAGTTCAGGGTAAGACTTGTCATAAAGTAAAATAATCGTGCCGGATATTTACAAGTGTGATTTGTGATGCAGGTATATGAGGAGTGAAGAAATAAAAGCAAAAAAGAAACCTTTCCCAGGATAAATTATACCACAAGAACTAACAAGAGAAAAGGATTAGTCTACATAAAATTATTATATAGTCATGTTCCGGCTGGGTAACCCTACGCATTATAAATTGGTGTGACTACAATAAAAAGACTGCTTTACCCTCAAGATACGAAATACAGATTTAACTATAGATACTTAGTAAGTACTACTTGTATGTTGTATGTACGTACTACTTAGACAGGTTTTTGTGAATGAAGAGTCAAAGACTCATGGACAATAATGAAAAAATATTTTAAATCGGGCAACATCTAAGTACATTCATTTGTACAACAATCAAGAAATCTAAAACTCAAAAGTAATACAAGCTACGTAACATAACATTTACTTACTAGGACAAAATAACGAAACTTGAAACAGCTAACTTAGATATGGACATTTAAAAAAATGGGGACACATGTCAATGAAGATGAACAATGATTTCTAAAAATAAAAGCAAGTCAGGGATCACCATACCACAAAGCATAAAACCACAAGCAAAGAGAACGTGTAAAGTAAACGAACACAATGAAATAAAAAGGTAAAAATTGTGTAAGAGAGAAGTACACCAAAACGAAACCAGGGGACGAATTCTAGAATAGGATTACAACAAAGATACGCCAGACCGTCCCTCAGTCGGACTAGAGTGCGCTGGAATTGGTTGAAACTCTGACTACGAGGGTGTGGCTTATCTATGTTATAGTCCTGTTCTATAATTCGGCCCTACAGGTTCAATCCAAAGCAAAACTAGAAATAATAAATAGGAAATGATATTATACCTCCAGGTAACACTGCTACAGCCGTGAGATTTATACAAGAAGAACGGAGCACAGCACAGAAACAGACAAATAATAATCATGGCATAAGAAAGCATAGTACTAAAACTAAAAGTAAAAACTGGCAAACAAGGAATAACTTTGAAAGAAAAAGACGGAATTCTGCATTGTGTGTACATAAAGACTCTCATGTGTTGTGTTTTGTTTTAATATCATTGATGTTTCTTCTTTTACAAAATAATTCTTTGTGTGTATGGTACCACTGGTACCATACCATAGGCTCTGGTACCGTACCGGAGCCTCATTCCAGAAAGTAATCTCACTCTCAAAATGCTCAAATCTCATGCTAGCAGTTTACTCTCGTCCAGGCCCTCGGCAGCGAGACCACCCGAGGCGAGGGACCGCGAGAAGTGCCCGAGACTTGCCTAGCCGAGCGTAGGCGAGGTGCACAAGTTCACTCTCGCGCTCAGCTGCCCTCGCCTTGTCTCGGCGAGAGTGTACTGCTAGCATCACATTCAGAGAGAGAGAGAGTGCTATTTGAAAAAATTTGACTGTTGAAAGGGAGATTTGGGAATCTTGAGAGTGCTTTTTGGAAGGACTGGTAGCAGTATACTCTCGTCACTGGTAGTCAAGTGGTTAACGCGCTAGTCTGGTAATCCAGGTAGCGTAGGGATCCGTTCGTTTGAATTCCACCCAGTACATGAATTTTTACTCATTAATTTGAGTTTGTGATCACATAATAATAAGACTCTGAGGGTAAGTTGGTAGAAAAAGCTTTAGGCATTAACCTCGCCTGGTGGTTACCTTTTACTAAAGAGTGTTATTATATTAATAAGGACGCCCAATACTCTAAATTTATATAAGACCTTTTAAATTATTCACATGACTTCCAGTGCCGGCCGATAACACAATGTTAATTGTAGCATTAGGTGTTATTTATGAATGGCTATGATGTTAAAGTCTTTCATACTTCATACTACTTTCATAATAAATTGAGGAAGTTTTATATTATTACTTACGAATAGACCACCTGATAGAAATTAGCAGCTCCATTTCGTGAAAAAAGAGACTGATTACAGCACTTTCTATTCCGTTGGGTTAGGACCGAATTTTAAAACAGGGTTAAATTTAAGCTAAGCAGAATTTCCCTCAAGTCGGGCTACAGTGCACTATGATTGGTTGAAACTCCGACTTGAGCAAAGCTCTGGGCCATCTTAAATTGACAGTCGTGTATTTAAGAACAGAAAACCCCGTCTGAGCAATGTCTTAACTTCTAAAGCATGATGTTTGTCAACATAACATTACTGGCCAATACCTTGCTTGAGACATTGCTCAGACGAAATTTTCTGTTCATAAATACAGCTGTGAATCCTGTTTTATACAGGGTGGGGCAAAAGTCTGGAAACCCCTGAATAACTTTCGAATGGCTTCTTCGGTAAAATTAAAATTTTGTACGGTAAACCGGGGTAATAAGACCTTCTTTTAGAGTGGGGTCGATTTTTGTTACCGGACCCCATGTCGGGGCCAGGGGCAGTGCCGGATTACCCATATGGCGGATTTGGCAGATGCCAAGGGCCCCGCGCTTTAGGGGGCCCCGCGCTTGAGCAGCTTACACTAGATATTATGAGTTGTTCTTAAAGCTTACACTAGGTATTATGGATTTTTTTAAAGCTTACACTAGGTCCTTTTGAATAATGAGTAAGAAGAAGAAGTTAAAAAAACACACTGACAACAAAGTACATAAATTGAAAGTAAAGCGCGGGGCTCCCCATTATTATCTATTCCTTGAATAAACAATGATCAACCACATAGAAATTAGCGGATTACCTACTAATATGTCAGATTTGTTAGATGCCAAGTTTGCCGCGATTTTGGGGGCCCCGCCTTTCGGGCAGCTTACCCTTTAACTCGGTTTTTCTGGATTTTAATATTAAATAAAATCACAGCCAGTTGAGCAAAATGTTAAAAGAAAAACCACGGGACCCCCTTAAAATGGACCACATACATGAAAATAGGTAGATCTTTAGATACCTATTACCTGCGGCTCTTTATATAATATAAAATAATTACTCGTATTTGAAAAGAATAATATTGACAAAGGACGTGATTATCGCCTTATGTAATCTCTGCCATCAAAATTTTGATCGGCTTTATCGACATCTTAACCAATGATCTTCATTATAGCCGCCTGCAGCGCTTTTAATGAATTTTTCAAGATATCTTTTTCTATTTTTCCGAGTACTTTACCCCATAACTTTGCAAAAATTTCGCCTGCGGCACCGTCAAATTTACTTATCTTGATGGTTTGGATTGTTTTTCAAGACATGCAATTCTAGTACCATTAAAAGAAAAAAAAAATCTTTGGGCATTTTAAAAGTGCCTTTTGATTGTTTGGAATTAATTTGGAAAGTTACCTTTAAAAAAATTAGCATTCAATACTAGCGATAAAATCTTCATAGTAATCGATGATCTACTTTCTACACATCTTACCTAATAACATCTTTCTACACATATTCTTTTCATAATACATATTTAGATATTTCTACTATTATTCGGAAAAAATGTTGCCTTTGGTGTTATAAACGTCGTTTTGGATACTATTATGGATTGGTGCTCAGGACACTTTGCTTCGATTTCAAGGTTCTAAAAATAGTATTTTAGAATATTGGTATTGGTATAAGTAGGGCTGCCGGCTACAAAAGCTCTTTGTCACTGCGACCTTAAATAGATCTTTTGTGACATGCCCCTGTAACTCTAAAAGAGATCAAAGCTAGTAATGATTCTTTTAGGACTGATTTCGGTAACTTCTATGGGTGTTTGAATCAGCCTTGAGAAGTATTTCAGTCGAGCGTGTGAGGCTGCTCCACATTCACAGAGAATGTGTTTTGCTGTCTCTGGGGCCTCTTTACAGAGACTGCATTTTAGGTCTTCAGCAATGTCCATTTGTTCAGACTGTAGTTGAGGCTACAGTGGCCTGATAAAAGCCAGTAAGGATTCCTCTTTGCTCAGACAGAGCACTTCTTTTGCTCTTTTGGGCGAATAAGTTAGGAACATTTTCGCCTGCCTGTGGCCGGGACTCATTTGGGAACTTCTTCAGAATTACTCCCACTTTCAAAGACTTCAGGGCGTTTATAAAGCTTTGAGAAGCAGTTGGGGTTTCAAATGCCACCTCTGAACTATCTCTACAAGAGAGTATAGTTGAGGTTGTTGGCATCTTCTGCCTCTTCTGCTCCATTAGCTTCTCACCCTGATGCTTTGAAGTGGTTACTTCTGAACGAGGCTTCTTTTTGGTGCTTTTTTTTTTACTGGAAAGTGACTCTACGGCTTTGAGCAGCCATTCGAACCTCCTTCCAGCAGCTCCTGAGAGTTTTATAAATCTCTTTTATGAAGCTTTTCAACAGCTTCTGAGAGATGTTCCTGTTAGTCGCCTTTTACGACAGGGGGAACAACCCGTGGTCTTATTCTTAGCCGAGAGCCACACAGCCAGTATTTTAGAATAAACTCAGTACAACTTTGGGGCCCCGCGCCTTGAAATTGCCAAGGGCCCCGCGCAGCCTTAATCCGGCACTGGCCAGGGGGGGCAACTTCATTTTTTTAAATACGAACCCCCAACTTGCGATACATTTTTGGAAAGGGTTTTAAACAAGAAATACTTTGGTGCAAATTTTATTTTTTTAGAATTAAGTGTTTGCATATGGCGTCCAACGTTGTGTATGCAGTAAAGTCTGGAAACCCCTTAATATCTTTCGAAAGGACTTTCTCAGTAAATTTAAAATTGTGTACCGTAATTTGGGGTAGTTAGACCTTTCTAAAAATGTATCGCAAAGTGGTGTTTCGTATTTAAAAAAATGAAGTTGGCCTCCCTGGCCCCAACATGGGGGCCGGTAAAAAAATTCGGTCCCATTCTAAAATAAGGTCCAATTACCAAGGATTACCGTACACAATTTTAAATTTACTGAGAAAGCTCTTTCGAGAGATATTCAGGGGTTTCCAGACTTTACTGCATACACAACATTGGATGCCATATGCAAACACTTAATTCTAAAAAAATAAAATTTGCACCAAAGTATTTCTTGTTTAAAACCCTTTCCAAAAATGTATCGCAAGTTGGGGGTTCGTATTTAAAAAAATGAAGTTGCCCCCCCTGGCCCCGACATGAGGGCCGGTAACAAAAATCGACTCCACTTTAAAAGAAGGTCTTATTACCCAGGTTTACCGTACAAAATTTTAATTTTACCGAAGAAGCCGTTCGAAAGTTATTCAGGGGTTTCCAGACTTTTGCCCCACCCTGTATAATACAGCCCTTACATGTGCTTCCATACATGTGCTATACACGTGTGTAAGTTCTATAACAAGCGAAACCGTTTTTATTTTTCCTAGATTCCGCAGAAAAAAATGATTTTTTCCGGGGGGACGGAAAAGCGGTAACTCCTATTAGAACTTTTTTGGTTTTCTGTACTCCTGAATTCAAAAGGCTTCCATACATGTGCTATACATGTGTGTAAGTTCTATAACAAGCGAAACCGTTTTTACCTAGGTATGTAATAGAACTATGTACTCTTGTAATAGAAAATGTGCCAATTTTGACTTTCGATGACAAATTGGTTGATTTACAAAAAATTACCTCATTGGTCGAATATTATTTATTATTAATTTTCTTAATACCTATTATTATCATTATTATCTTTTCTTTTTTTAACTTTTTTTATTCTTGTTATTTCTTCTATAGTGTATACTATGTAATTGGGTGCTGGCTAACTTTTGTAAAGCCAACACCTGTATTGTACTGCACTCTAAATAAAATATACTTATACTTATAAGGTAAACATAAAGTAAAAAGAGATGGAACAATAATAAACAATGCACCTACCTAGCATTTTGCTCACGTAGGGCTCAATGTCCACATCCTGTAGGTGCTGGTAGGTGTGCGCGTTGTACATGCGCAGTGTGCTGTCCAGCCGAATAGACACCCAGACGCCATCCCCCGCCCACGTCATCTGACGCACCTGGCTCTCCTTGCGGGGGTGGGCGTCGAAAGATTTCTGAGGGGGGGGGGGGGGGGGGAGAAAGAAAGCAAATTAGATCCAGAACGAACCGACCTCGGTAGCTCGGGGACAGGAGGACAGCGGATTTGTAGCCTGGAAGTCTGTGGTTCGAGTCCCAACCGTTGCGTAGGGTGTATTAAAAAGTTAGGGCTCGAGTAATTGTGACATGAGCAAATCGTAATATCATTACTTGGCAAACTAACCAAGGATGATTGCTTAAAAGAAGTATATAACATAATATAAATAAATTTTAAAAAAAATGTGATTGAAAAAAAAATACATTATACCTATTTTTACATATAAAAAAAAATGTGTGTTCCTTTTTTATCACAATTCTAGTGGGACTTTTCTGTTTCTTCATATTCTTGTGTACTTCTTATTCTTTTACTTTGACTTTTCCTATACCTCTTGTGTACCATTTTGTCCATAATTCCGCCACTGGTCGCTGCTCACATCAAAGCAGCTATTCATTTTTCCTCACGAGGTATGCGTTGACCCCGAACATCCAAAGTACAGAGCCGAAAAATTTCGACTTCACTGGAATTCGAACATCACTCGGCCACTGTACTAATTTTTACACAGACAATAATAAGGTAATAAAATTCTATTATTCTGCCACAGTGACACAGTAGTCACTGTGGCAGAGTTGTTGTTGTTGTTTTCTGCTCTGTACTTGGATGTTCGGGGTTCACTCATACCTCGTGAGAAAAAATGATTAGCTGCTTTGATGTGAAGTAGCGACCAGTGGCAGAATCATAGGCAAAAAAATACAAGATATTGTAAATTAAAGTGGTAAAAAAGTCCTATGATACTGCGCTACCCACTAAAATTGTGACATAATAACACAAAGAAAAAGCATTATTATTATTATTATTAATAATAAAATTCTATTTATTTTGTAAGCATAATTTATTTTTATTTTTACAAAGTTACTTCTCCTCAGCTTTAAAAGGATTCTACGAGTCGAGATAGATTGTTTTCAAGCACGACTCACCAGAACTTGCAGCGTCTTGGGGTCGACCACGTGAATGCGGTTCTTGTAGCCGCACCACACCTTGTTGTAGACCGCAGCCAGGGACCGCACGGAGTGGTGTGGCAGGCCCAGGGTCACCGTGTGGTAGCGGCTCAGGTCCCATTGTCCGTCGGGACCGCGCCTGAATATCGCCACGCTTCCGTCGGCTAGGGCACACACTACCCGGCCCTGGACGTGACTGCAACAGATTCAGTAGAAAGAGAAATAGGAAATGTTACCAGGGGACGAATTATAGAATAGGATTTCAACAAAGATACGCCAAGTCGGACTAGAGTGCGCTGGGAATGGTTGAAACTCCGACTACGAAGGTGTGGTCTTATCTATGTTATAGTCTTGTTCTACAATTCGGCCCTACAGGTCCAATCCAAAGCAAAACTAGAAATAATAAATAGGAAATGGTAATGGTATTATACCTCCAGGTAACGTGAGATTTATACAAGAAGAACGGAGCACAGCACAGAAACAGACAAATAATAATCATGACAGAAGAAATACAATAGAAAGAGATTTACGGGAAAGTTAACAGAAATTGATTAGGGGGTAAATCTATTTTGCTCAGTAGGTACATATTTGTACTAACCACCATGTGAAATCACAATAACTCAAATTCACGTTCTGGTGATCTCTATTATAAGAAGATGGACACTCGCGCAGTACTTAGTTTTCGTGTTTATGTGTGATGCCATGGTGGTGGAAGGATTGATATGGGTGAGACGCCCATATCAATTTAGACGCCCAGAACTGGGCTCCTTCCGTGTCCAGTGTTTAGTGTATGGTATAATATATTATGTGTAGTGTGTTGAAATTGTGCACTCAAAAATTAAATTAAAAAAAAAAAATGTACAACTTACACAATGTTGAGCACAGAATCCTTGAGCTGTATGGAGTGAAGACAGCGACGCCACTGAGAGACGGCACTATGCACAAACACACTGCCGTTCTGGGAGCCTA
The DNA here is from genome assembly GCA_024516035.1 of Bactericera cockerelli. Lineage (NCBI taxonomy): Eukaryota > Metazoa > Arthropoda > Insecta > Hemiptera > Triozidae > Bactericera > Bactericera cockerelli. The sequence continues at coordinate 36,326,721 of CM044959.1, forward strand.
GCCACATGGTGGGGAGGACACTGGTCATCTTGCTCAGCTCCTCTGAAGCCTCGTTGCCGTCTGCAAGGGAAAGCAAACTTTCAATAAAATTGTATTTGTCGATTTATTCCAAACCTTTCTTCTGTAGATTTAGCGTCTATGGTAAGTTGTATACTCCAATTCTCGTCAGATCACTGAAGGGTTGGGTGGAAGAGATTGCCAAAGGCAATAATCCCGCCCTTTAGTTAGGACATATATTATGTATATATTTATTTATTTTATCTTTATTTTTTTCTTCTATTATATTGTATTTTAATTTGTAATTATTTGTGTTGTATACAGGGTGTCCCGTATACAGATGCAAATATTTTGAGGGTAGGTTCAGCCCACCGTGGACTATCATATGAGCGAAACTTGCAGTGGGGCATTTTGCTTCGTTAAAGAGTTATGGCCAAATCCCTGTTTTTCCCACAGGTCTAGAGGTCACTTAGATCGATGCACGTTTTTAAAGAAATGGTAGCCAGTAAGTAATTTTTGACTTCATGTATGGATAGTCATGCATACTTCCCTTGATATGAAGTTGGTTGCATGAAAAAATATTGAAAGGCCAGAGAGATATTTAATCATAAGTTCAATATTTTTCTAAAATTCGATTTTTCCCTGTTTTCCCTTTCGTGAATTTAGAGTACTTCTACAATTGCAATTCTGCGTATCACTAGGTAAAAAAATACCCTTTGCTATTTTGTTTCAATAAATACAAAGTTCTTTCAGACGCGTGAAGGAACGAATGAGATACTCCTTATCAAACGGCACCAGAAGGAGAGAAACACATCTTTCAAATTTTGAATCTGGGCGCTATTGCATTTTGAAGAACACTCGATGCCTGAAGCGGTCTGTGTGACTATTTTTGTGCCAACTGCAAGTTATAAATGAAAGTTTTCTGAGTACAAATAGTTCTATTAACCAACTATATCAATCAAATCTAATAGTTAAAATAACAAGGCGATCAATTTGTTCGGTGGAAGAGAAAGCCACAAGCTTTAAACCTCGCCCTTGGTTCGCTACATATTCTTTTGGGTTCTTTTCATTTCATGTCCTGTGTTGCAGAATGTATCATGTTAGTAGTTTATCAATAAACTACAGACATGTATCACTGTATCACCACCCTTGATCAGTCTTTGTTTATATTTATTTCACAGATTGTTACCATGTTCATTGTAAAAAAAAATGTAAATAAAGCTTGGTCCAATTGTTTTTAAAATAAAAATAAAGTATTAATAATAATAGTAACCTTCAGGTTGGATGTTCGAGTTTTACCCAAGGTTAATTTTCGGCACTATTTGTTATGTTTTTGATATCATGATTGTGATAAACACAAAAATGATATTTTTAATTTTACTTCTAAAAATAAAATCATAATTTTTGTTGGTAGCGCAGAGTCTTTCTCCATGTGTATTCTTTTTCCATAATTACACCACTGGTTGCTGCTTTCGTTGCAGCCTCTCTCATTTTTCCTCATGATAACCCTGTGATTCCGTAACCCCATTCACATAAAAGTTCACACCGACCGACAACTGTGAATGATCAATTTCCCTCTGTTAAACATCCCAGAGCAGTGTATTTATACCTCAAATTACGCGCCAATTCTGTTAAAATTCAGCCAACTTTGAATTTTCCATCATGATTCAGAAGTGTTTTTTGAGCTTTGTGTGTACTGCGTTCCATGATCTTTAAAGTAATATAAATCAGCTTTCTTTTTTATAAAACTAAACATAATAGGGTATTTTTTTAACTAGTGATACGCAGAATTGCAACTGTAAAAGTACTCTAAGTTCACAAAAGGGAAAACAGGGAAAAATCAAATTTTAGAAAAGTATTGAACTTATGATTAAATATCTCTCTGGTCTTTCAATATTTTTTTATGCAACCAACTGCATTTCAAGGGAAATATGCATGACTATCCAAGTATCCATACATGAAGTCAAAAATTACTTACTGGCTATCATTTCTTTAAAAACGTGCATCGATCCAAGTGACCTCTAGACCTGTGGGAAAAACAGGGATTTGGCCATAACTCTTTAACGAAGCAAAATACCCCACTGCAAGTTTCGCTCATATGATAGTCCACGGTGGGCTGAACCTACCCTCAAAATATTTGCATCTGTATACGGGACACCCTGTATAATATGTCCTATTAATAAAGTGTAAATAAATAAGTTAAGGAACGTCCAGCGAGGTCAGTACTTGATGGGACCGTGATGATTATTCTCGGCCCAACACAGGTTCGGTGGGGTTTAAAGTGGATAGAGATTTCCAATGTGTGGAGGTCAAAATCCCCGTCTTGATGATATCATTTAGTGAACAAATTAAATAAAAACACACCTGAAGTGAGGGTCGACCTCACAACCTGTCACGTTCACAGTCCATGGCTGAAACCACTGTGCCAACTCACCTGGCAGCTCGTCAGGTCTCGCCAGGCCATCTTTGACCAGACCTTCCTGTATCTCCTTCATGAGACGGCGGGGGGGAGGGGAGTCTGAGGACATGGGGTCAGTGACCTCGGATGTAGCCAGGGCACTCCCTGATCCCACGACTGGAAGAAAATGATTCACCACGGGTTAGAATTTCTCCCTGGCTGGAATTCCAACTCCTAGATAAATACTAGTACCTTAAACGGGGGAGGCAAATGGTTTGGGACGCGACATGCGTAGATACCCTAGCCAACAGCAATATGAGTTACTCTCTAAGAGGTAGAGGTGAAACAGCCAAACAAGCGGAACTAAAAAAGTGCCTGAAATATAAAGACCTACAAAATCTCTATGATTTCATTCCCTTCGCCGTCGAAACCTTTGGCTCTTTTGGTCCAAGTGCTTTGGAAATGTTTAATAGCATATCCAAAACCTTGGTCCTTGAGACGAAGGACAGACGCGCCGGGGAATATTTCAGGCAACGGCTTAGTTTCGCTGTTCAGAGAGGTAATGTTGCCTCAGTGCTGAGCACACTGCCTCGGGAAGATGTCCTTGGGGAAGTCTTTTATATTTTGTAAAAATAAAACAATTAACCTTTAAAAATTAAAAAAAAGTACCTTAATACCTAGGTACCGATAGACTACCTAAATATAGAAGATGTAAAGGCTAGTATGAAAAAGTATGTTCATTACAATGATGAGTCGAAACCAGCTTAAAAGCTCAGATTATTTTCTCCGGGATTATCCTCCAAAAAAGCAGTTCCATGTTTTTAGTGTCAAAGTAAACAAAAAAGCTTCTTTGTATTTATTTTGACAGGTTGCCACACACCTTCAAAAATGATAAATATTATTTTCAAGGCCAGTAGGTATTATCCCCCAAAAACACCACTTCGTGGTTAAAAAAAGAAGAACGCCTCACTCAAAAGAATGATTATAATTAGCTAAAAATAAATGATATCAAATTGAGAACACCTTACCCCCTCTCTTTCTATATCTCTGCACTCTTCTCTGAATGTATTCCTCTTATGTTTATCTTTCTTTACCTTTTCTAGGGGTCATCCTAAACTTGATTTCTCTTTAAATTTACTTGTTGCACGGCAATAAAAAATGGCGGTCGGAGTATGATTTTTCTCAGCCTCTTTGATTTGAATCGAGAAAATTACACCGCGACCGCCATTTTTTATTGCCGTGCAACAAGTAAATTTAAAGAGAAATCAAGTTTAGGATTACCCCTAGAAAAGGTAAAGAAAGATAAACATAAGAGGAATACATTCAGAGAAGAGTGCAGAGATATAGAAAGAGAGGGGGTAAGGTGTTCTCAATTTGATATCATTTATTTTTAGCTAATTATAATCATTCTTTTGAGTGAGGCGTTCTTCTTTTTTTAACCACGAAGTGGTGTTTTTGGGGGGATATCAGTTCTTTTTGTACGAAAATATAGGTTCATACACTACTAAAACATTATGAATAACAAAAGTAAATAAGTTGGGAAAATGTGAGTGTTCCAAGTTGTCTTTATATTAAGATATAGTTTAAGCAGTACGTATGTAATTTTTCTAAGGTCAATATGTATTTGGATCACAGATTTGGCCCCCTGAGTACCCAAAGTGAATAAATAATTTATAAATTTTCAATGCAAGACCTTTTGATTCTATACTCAACATGATTAGGTTTATCTTTTAATGCTAAATAGACCTCGGAGCCTCCTATGAGGGACACTAAAACACCTGGATTTACAAATGCCAAAGAAATCATTTTGTAATCACCTTATCAAGATGAGGTAATGAGTTCTCTCCCGTTGACCTTTTCATATCCGAATTCTCTCTGACTTGTTGCAGGGGTCACCTCGAGTATCTCTCCCGGAAATAAGACCATGCTTTTTTACATTAGGTATTTAAGAAAATGAAAACTATAAAATTTATATTATAAGAATCGGCCTTCTATAAGGAAATCTTTAAAATCTCTAACTAATGAACGGCAATGCCTTCAGTGTATAGTAGAGTTAGGTAAAATACATCGAAGGCCATGCCTCAGGAATATAGTGAGGTTAGGGATAATACATAGAAGGCAATGCCTCGGGTTTATAGTAGGGTTAGGTAAATATATAAAAGGCCATGCCTTGGGTCTATATCAATGATTCCTAGGTGTTTCGATTATAATTTTTATGCTAGGCCTAAACTATGTAGGTATAAAATCAGGTAAAAAAGGCAAACGACGCGACGGGAGACAATTTGTTGTTGAGAAAACCATGCGCGGGAGAGAACTCGGTGGTGACGTTCCTTATCAATACCTCACGAGGTATGAGTGTACCCCGGACATAATGGACAGAAAAAAAAACTCCCTGAAGGGGATCGAACCCAAGTCATCGTGCGTGCAAGCCTAGTATGCTACCCACTTGGCCAAAGTCACTACTTTGTCACAACTTTTAGTGAGTAGCATCGACATTATGAGAGCTAATTCATCATATTTTATCTCCATCCAACCATGATTGTCCAAAATCAATCTCGTAATGCCGCCACAGGTCATTGGCCAATTCTGCAACTACTACAATTTTCCTCGCGAGGCTAATGGGGTCGTCATGAAGATCAAATATAAAGATCGGAAAAACAAAACAACGTTAAGCCCAAATTGAAAATATAGAACTAAAAAATTTCGTCCCCGCCAGGACTCGAACCCATGCTGACTGGGTGGCAGGTCGAGCATGCTACCAATAGACAAAGTTATCTTCTAAAGAAACGGACGGAGTATGAACTAACTAAATTAATACTTGGAAACTTAAACATTAAAATTTTGCAGTGAGAGAGCGAGGTCATCTCGAAAATACATACTGGCCAATATCTGACCACTAAGCTAAGGATTCGGAGGTACCTACCCGCCAAAGAAAATGAAAAGGCCACCAGGTGCCACCCAGTGGACCGGATGAAGGAATCGAATCAATAAATTTGGTATCTGCTCATCAAGATCTTTCATTTGATACCACTTAAGATTAGTATTATCCTTCAATTCCCAATTTGGGCTCCCAAAACCCCAGGCCGCCCAAATGGGCCGCCCGCTTATAATTTAGAATTTTTTTTTGGTCCGGGCTCATCTCCATTATATCTTGATCACTTTAGACACCTCACTTAATCTTCAGTGCCAAGTTAAAGACACGAAGTCGGGTCTCAAAGGATCCGTATGAAAAAAAAAACGGAAAAAAAAAAAAAAAAAAAAATTATGAATCTTTTCATGTCTTTCACGATTGTTTGGGGGGTCTCGAAAATAGGGTTCCCGTTGGCCTAGGAAGTCAAACAAAAAGTCAAATCAATTTATTTTTCAACGTAGAGTCCATTTCTGCAATAAAAATCGCAATATTTGAAATTCATGTTGCACTTTTCGCTGGCTGAAAGTACATGAAATGCATGGGAACTATGTTTTCCGTAACCTTACACTCTGCCGGGCTGTCTCTTTCTTTGTATAGGCGTTCTTCACACCTCGGCTATTCAAGGTATATAAAAACTAACACAGAATTTAGGGCCAGCATTATATTTCAGCTATTTTTTCATTGTCATTATTGTATCGCGAATCATTCTGATCTAAATTAAGCTCCTGCTTTTCTCAATTTAAAAAACCAAACTTTTACTTAATAGACAAGATGCCGTTCCAAGGCCTTGTCAGGTGCGTGTTGGGGCTGATCAACCCTCCTCCACCACCAAAACCCATTAACATAAACAAATGGGTCATAAAAACAACCCCCAAAATCTACGTTCTTAAAGTAAATTTTTACAGGCGTTAATTTTTTTAATTTTGTTCGTTTCTTGTTCCTTTGTTTTGCTATCAAAATTTACTGTCGTTAAATCATAGCAAAATTTACAGTGCCCGCCACTCAAACTATATTAATTTTAACCCTGTCAGTATAAATGCAATCATAGCTAAATTAGAAGCACCTGTATAAAGATTTTAAATAATTTTAACCACAAAATTCATGTACCCACTGGAGTACAGCTCAATGGAACATCAAGAACGGACACTCGAGCTTAAATCTGCATACCAGCGACGCGACAAAAATCCTGGAAACCTAATTCGTAACGAGAACGGAAAGGACCCCTGGAAGACATGTGCCAGATGATATGCAGGGATAGTACCTAGCCAAACTGAGATACAAAAGAATGAAGAAAAAAACCCCAGGAAGACATGTGCCAGATGGTATGCAAGGATAGAACCTAGCCAAACTGAGATACAGAAGAATGAGGGAAAACTAAAACTGACTAGCCTCGAACTTTCAATGTGAACAATTGAACATACACAGAAGATGGTACAACAAGTATAACACAGATATGCACATTGTACCTATATGAATGTAAATATGCAACTTCGCTGAATGTACTGAATACAGCTACTCTGTTGAATGTAAATCTATTTTGTGTGACTGAATTGAAAGTTCTCAAAATTGAATAAATTCCGCATTTACCATTGCTGATAATTGAAAGGATTCTATCTAATCTTGTTCTTCTTGTTTTTTTACAATAACTGTTTTTTTTTTAATGGTTAGATTTTTTATTTCATTTTACAGGTACATGGGTATTGGGTATATAAAATATACAAATATTGCAAATTTCAAAGGCTCAAATTACTTTCCAAGGTATGCAGGTTGTAGGAAATGTAGGCGTAACTAGTTGAACCACAGTTTTAAAATGGGACATTGCACACAAAAAAACCTTCAATAACGTAAATGAAGTTGAAGTATGTCTCAACTTCTCAAGTTCAAATCACACTAAGGGTTATGCAAAAACACTGGTTGATAATGATTCAGTGTATTTTTTTAATAAATTTAGGAGAACCTGTATAGCAGTATACACGATTAGTGAAAGCAAAATGTTTACGAATTAAAAAAAGTAAAATTATACATATTATAATTTTTAATGAGTTAGGTCTTTACTTAGTAATTGCGGTCAAATGTAGGGTGTTCCTCGTAAGTAAAAAAAAAGAAGCATCCATGTAAAAACTCACAAAACCTGACAATAAAGTACACTGACATACACGATTCAAATAAAGGCAAGATGACAATAATTTGAATATTCTATTTTTTTTTTTTTTGGTTTAACGTCGCTTTCAAATGCCTCCGTGGCGTAACGCTATCCTCCGTGGCGTAACGGTTGTGACTACTACCCGTAGTCCAGAGATCCTGAGTTCGATCCCCGGTCGGAGCAGATTTTTCACAGAAAATTCTGTTCCCTCCGTACATCTGAGGCTGGCATTTCCAGCCCTACATGCGAATGGAGGGTAAAACCCTAGTCCTAATCCAGGACGTTAAGTCAAATAGAATCATAGGCGTTAGGAAGGGCATCCAGCCGTAAAAATGTGCCCAAACCAACCAACCTCAACCATGAGGTTTAACAACGTCGACCCTGCTTAAGCGGGAAAAGACAGAGTAAAAGAAGGACGTCGCTTTCAACTGCATGGTCATACGACGGGGGTGTTACCCTCCATTCTATATGATAGAAAATAGTAAAAATAGTCATAAACACTTACTCTCAAGATAACGTGATAAATATTGTGTCATGTTTCAACATTTTCAAAAGCTTTAGTTCAATATAACATTTTTTTTTAAAGTTATTTTTTTTCTTTTTTGTCAAAGGGTTAAGCTACATTATTTAAGTAATTTTTTCATTTTATTTTTTTAAGCCAAACAAACTACATAATTATATAGAAGGCATTTCATATAGGCTCAAGATTTAAACACAAAGGTCACACCAACAAAATCTTAGCCCAAACCAGACTCAACATACTACCGGCAGCCAGGGCGCCAACAATTCTCGGCCCCATCAGAAATCTGGTGTTGTACGGAAACCTAAACTCTAACCAGGTCGAAAGCAAGAGAATGTAATAACATCAATTCATAAATAATCCAATAGTATGAAATTAATATAAAGTTTACAAGTTATCATATTTATGTACATCATAATCGTGATGAAGTACTCAAACTCCCCTTAGTATTCTTACCAGACTGGGGGACTTGAACCACCGACCTCCAGGTAATCTATACCTTTAAAATAATTTTTAATTTGAACCGAATTTGCAGATATTTTGAAAACAGAAAACGCTGGGATCCCACAAAGTGCAACATTTTGTCTTGCAAAGTCTCATGCTCCGCTCTTTCTTTAGAATAAATTGAATTCCACTGGGTGAGACATGGCTTTGCAACGTTTTGCAACACTTCTCATTCAACATTAGAAATAAAATGTTGCACTCAGTGGCATCATGGCTTAAAACACCCCCAAAATAATTCTATATTACCGTGATATTTGTGCTACCACGATGTTGCTATAATTGAATGGTTTTTCATACGTTTCTTTGTTTTTATACAACAACAAAAAATGTTCAAGACTAACAAAAGATAATCCCATGTTTTCGTGATGCTTGTGCTAACACAATGTCGCTAACATGTCCCCAACATACGCTTTTCATAAAATAAAATATGCATGACGTCATACTCACTCTCACTCCCGACAGGCTCCGTCGCGTCTCGTGACGTGGACTCGGCGATGACGTCACAACTGGGCTCGACTTTCACAAAGGTCACGTGACCTATGTTCGCTGTCTCCGCCGTGTCTTCGGATTCGCTCTCGCCGTTCGGTTCGCCGTTGATTCGCTGTTCGGTGCCGTTCGCGAGGGGGTCCAGAGAGGGGGGTCCGGACCCGGAGGTACCATTTATCGGAGCCTCTGTGTTGCCGGCTAGGTAGTCGCACTCCTTAGCACCTGGGAGGGAAATCGGTGAAATTGCAAAAGTTATCATATTTGTGTTAATCACTTTCGTGATACTACAATCGCTCAAACTCGCTTTAATAAATCTGCGCTGAAACTGGGACTTCCGCGGGAACTAACGACCTCCAGGTTACAAGTCCGACGCCTTATCGGTCAATCTACTGACGTCGCGTCGGTTAGTAAATCGGTGAAATTATTAAAGGAGTGGCTTTTGATTTTATTCCCTTAACAATATCGATGGAATAAATTTGATTTGCTTCTAAAGGGCTAAACTAAGTACACCAGTTAAATATAAAAAATGATGCTTTATTATACCTTGCTGATTGTTTCATTTGGAACCCACGAAATTTTCTTTCCTTTTTCTTGTAGATTACCTTGCATATATTAAGCTACATAACTCACCTGGCACAGAGGCTATGAAGAGCAGGTGACTCTAGATTAATCACTCCAGGAGGTTAAGCTACTCACCTGGTACAGAGGCTATGCAGAGCAGATGACTCTAGATTAATCACTCCAAGAGGTTAAGCTACGCCCGGCACGGTGAATAACTCACCTGGTACAGAGGCTATGCAGAGCAGATGACTCTGGCACACGGTGAATGACTCCAGGATGTCTGCAGGGTTGATGGCGTCTATGACCGCCACCTTGCTGATCTGCTGCGTGCTGGTGCAGATCCACACCAGGGAGGAGAGGTGCTGATCCGTCTCCTCTGCTATCTCTCTGCGCAGGCGCTGGCCCTCCTGGAAACCAGCCGGAAAATTCGCAATACATAATAATGTTTTTCTGGTCACATTAGGTTTTGTGACCAGAAAAACATTAATAATAATAATGCTTTTTCTTTGTGTTATTATGTCACAATTTTAGTGGGTAGGGCAGAATCATAGGACTTTACCACTTTAATTTACAATATCTTGTATTATTTTTTTGCCTAAGATTCTGCCACTGGTCGCTGCTTCACATTAAAGCAGCTACTCATTTTTCCTCACGAGGTATGAGTGGACCCCGAACATCCAAGTACAGAGCAGAAAAAATCCTCCTCCGCTGGGAATCGAACCCAGGTCACCATGTGTGCATAAAATCAAAGTGTAGCAGAAAAACATTATCATGTATTGTGGGTCACAATTTTAGTGGGTAGCGCAGAATCATTGGACTGTTTTTTACCATTTAAAATACCATATTTTGTTTTGCCAATTATTCCGCCACTGGTCGCTGATCACATCAATTGGTATTGGTCCACCCACGAGGTATGAGTGGACCCGAACATCCCAGTACAGAGCAGAAAAAATCCTGCCCGATGTCAAGTGAGCGAACTACACTTGGCCATGGTGACTACAACCAAACGGACAATTATAACTGCTATGCAGTCGGCCTAGGATAATACGGAATTCAAGGGACTGGCAATACTTGTAGAGGTTCCCTGTTTGAATTCTTTTTTAAAGGAGGAGTTTTTTTAAACTCAATAGGTAACGACCATGAGTTCTTTTTAGTTTATACAGGCTATTTTTCTCTAATTAACTGAGTATCATCTTAGAAGCCAAATAAAAATGGCTTAGGATGGGGGCTTTGTAAAAAAAAAAAAATATAAAAAATAAAACAAATGATTTATTTATGATTATTATTATTATATTATAGTACAAATATTTCTTAGAATTTGCTATTTAAAAAGTCAAGGGACGTTCAATTCTGATGAACACATAATTTAATTAATCAGCGCCACTTATTAGAGCTTTGACCACTGAGCTACCTGAATAAACTAGAGTTTAAATTACCTACCTTGAGTTCGTCGTCGATCTTCTGGATTTCGGGCGAGCGGTCAGTCTTGTCTTCGTCCTCGGCGGTTGTCCCGTTCTCCAGGGGACTCACAGTCTGGGGGTCGGAGTAGAAGACGCTCGCCCCCACTATAGCGCCTCCGTCCCTTGTTCTACCTCCGCTGAGGTTGACTCCTGCGGCGCACCAGATCTGAAGCGGAGTGGTTGGAGAAGAGTATGAGATCATTGGAAATTAATGGGACCATAAGGCTTTTTTTTGGCATTGGGCAAAAACAACCTATACCGCCATTTTCTTTAATATTTTAAAGATAATTATAATAATATATAATACAAGAAAATAAAAATAATTAAGTATAAAAACTAACAAAAGGTGGGGGTAGGCATAAGGCCTTTCAGTTACTCAACTTTATTTTTTACTTCAATTTGTGTGTTAATCACAATCGTGATGTCACAATGACTCATACTCACACTGCTAATTTTTTTATCGTGCTTGGGACTCGAACCTTCGACCTCCAGGTTACAAGTCTCCGCCACCTTTTCGATCAAGCTACTGAGGTCTGTGAGTTTGTTGAGTTACAAAAAAAAAGACTGATTGATACAACCAGTGTAGGTACTACTAAGCCACAAGAAATTCGAGCTCTTACTTTACGGTTTAGTAAGACTTGATATAGTATCTAAGGTCTAAATATAATCAAATTGGATAGTATACTGTCGATGATACACAAAAAACCAATTTTCAGAAAAAAAAGCAAAACCTTTTATTTTAATTACGAGAAAAATCGGACTTTTGTTTGAAACAAATATTTGTAATAAACTTCACTTTAAAATTACAACAGTCGACTTTGTTTCACAATTTATTTCCACTTTTTTCACAAGAACATAATCCTTGTTGTAAAATTGAGAAAGCAACTAACTGCCAAGGCGTAAAATAAGCTTAAAGGTTGTTATGTTGTTAGTACGGAAATAGTGCCACAAGCATTAACCTCGCCTTGTGGTTACCTTCCATTTCAGGTAACCTAATGAAATTTAATATCTAGGTTAAGAAAGGTGTTGAATGAGGTCGCACAAACAGAAGAGAAAAGTGCCCAACTTGTAAATAGAAAACACATGCATACCAGAAGATGGGAAAATTGAAGGAGCAAAAATGAATGAGAGAGGTTCTTAGATAAGTAAATAGAAAAAAATATTTATTTTTTTTACAAAAACGAACACAAAATACTTCCGATTTCTAATATTAGAAATTTTCGGAAGTAATAAACTAACTGAGAGGAAAAGGAAGGAGAAACCACCACACCATAATCTGGGAATAAGACAGTAGGTATAGTATAACAGGAAATAAGAAGAAATGGAAACTACCCGAAAAAGCCACATTTTCACCAGATACTTTAAGAAAATAAAATTCAAATTTAATAATTACAAAAAGTCTTTTTACAAATCGAAGAAATAGTCTTGAAACTAGCTTTGGGACCGGACATTAAAAGTTCACTCTGTGTAAACTTCGACAATCACTCAAAATATTTTATTTACAAAATAAAAATTCACCCACAAGAAGGTTGTTTCACTTCATAGTTGGATCCTACCTGACTGGATATAGTATGTACAATCAAATTTTACTGTATGATTTACCTGGCTACCAATACGAGTACAATATGACAAAGAAAATAGAACATGAATAAAGAGTATGAAGTATTTTGAAAATTCTTACAATTATTTATTTATAGTACCGGGCCTTCCGGCGTAATACTGAAAAGTCCTTTCTTGCTGACATATGAAGCATAGTCTCATCTATTTGACAAACAATAGGTTTCATAAATACAGCCATGGGATTTCACAAGTGAACGACAACTTTGGGTGGAGCTGACTCACCTTCATGCCAGGCTCCTTCTCAGTGAGCGGGCGGCAGTAGACTGGCACGGGCACCGGCACCTGGGCGGAGCTGCTAGGTGGCGGCGGTGCGGCGGCGGGCACCGAGGTAAGCTTGGCGGGAAGACTCCAGCCGTACGCCTGCAAGCGTCCATCATCCTTGCGAACGTGCGCGCGCACCTGCCGGTATTGTTCGCGACGCTCTGTGGCTCGACGGGTGGCGATCTTCTCACTGCAGCTATTGTGAAGCGGAGGGGAGAGAGGGAGGTGGGGGACAGAGGCGATGCAATAGATTAGCGGAGAGCTTTCGACACGTTGACTGCAGTACGCATTGACGAGTTTTTCATTTGGGTAATAGAAAGCCGTGAGATGTTCAAGAAGCTAAATTTTGGTGCTTGTAGTAAATTCAATATTTCGATGTACCCAATTTAAAATTAAAATAATAATACTCATATTTTATTACATGGTTATTACAAACATGTTCATGGTTATTACAATAATAATTTTATTACATGTTCAGCTCTGTAAGTTCGGATAGCGTTATCTGACATGGTACATCTATCTAAGGTGTTTTTTTGGATCGTATTCGATAACATCTTTCGGCTTTTCCGCTCTTCTATCCACACTGAGTTTAAGTAAACCCTGTAATATTTGGTTACTATGGCTGTTTTTGTCTGATGAAGACAAAAAAGAAATAAAGATTGATTAAATACAAAAGATAGGATTTTAAAGTGAAACAAATTAAAGTAAAATTAGTTTATTTTAAATAAACTAATTTGTTTCACAAGTTTTGAGAATGCATCTTCTACTGAATTGAGAATGTTCTGAATTTTCTCAAGCTAATATTCAGGATTCGATCTCAAAGTTTTATCTTTTGAGAAGAGCATAAAAAGCCTCCTGTGTGGTATCTGATTGGAGAGCTTAAAAATTCAAGGGCCTTTGGAGAATTAACTGTAAGATTTCACTTCAGGGTACACTTAGCCTCGAGAAGATTTAATAAACATAATAATTTACAAAAGAAACTTAGTATGGAGAAAATGGGCTTTTTGTAGGTGTAGAAATGGAATTATTATAGGTGGGAGATGAAATTTTTTCTGAAGGAATGTTGAACATAAAGAAAATTAGGATTACGGACAGTACAAGCATGCTCATTTTACCATTCCATTATTTTAAAATAAAAACATATAAGATGCCCCAAAATATGTAAATTAATAATAAATCTGCAAAAAATATACTAAACTTGAGACATTTTCTGAAAAGATAACATCATAAATATCACTGAAAGCTTACTGACACAAAGTTGAGTGGATAAGTCAGAGGGTTTTGTTGGTTCTTTTTTGTGGAAATTGGTTCAAAAGTCAAATACAGTCGAACCTGGATGTGAGAGAACAATTTCCAGATCAAATTTACCATTCTATAAGTGAAAAGAACCTCTTTATAAGAGAAACTTGGATATAAGAGAAAAAATATCCGGTCCCTTGAGTTCCATTATATCAAGGTTTGTCTGTAGTATATTCAATTCGAATACTAATAGTACATTAGAATTATTTGTTACTAGGATCAAAGATCAAGTGCAACGAAAAGTTATGAATAAAAAATAAAGTACAATGGTAACAAGAAAAAGAAAAATATATAGGTATGTAACTATGTATCATGGAGTCGACTTGTTCACGGCGGGGAATACAATCATAATCTCATTTAAAAACTTGGACATAGAAATGTGGTTTTTTTCAAGGCGCCGCAGTTGTTAGATATATGAAGAGATAGGATCCATAGTTTCATGGCTTTCGGGAGGTGTGCCATAATATTAAAATCTAGAGAATATCAGAAAAAAATACGAAGTTCAGCGATAAATTTTTTCAGAAAAAAAAAAAAAAAAAAAAAAAAAAAAATAAACAAGAAATGGTATAAAGTTATTGTTCAAAATATTCGTTCATTCATCAAACTACTTCAAGAGATACAAATGTAGCATTCTGCTCGACTAAAACTACTCGTGCGCACAATGAACAAGTTGAGTAATTTTATTTTTAATTGTATGAGTAGAGTTAAAATATCAAGACTTGGTTACAAAGAGTTCTCACAGCAGACAAGGGAAAAAAGCTACTTTGGAATGGATATGAACTACAAGATTATGTTTATACCCAAGACAAAAAAGAAGTCCTGGCTTTAACCGAATATAACCAAATCAAACTATACCGATTTTCATTTTGAATAAATAACTTAATATAGTTTCATGTAAAAAAAAATCTACTCTTTATCTACTAAGACATAATGCCATTTACCTACTTGGTGTAAAATTAAATTTCTGTGGTCTTGGATATAAATTAACTAAATTAAAGAAGTCTTTACGTACAAATCCTCGGCCTCGTTAAGTTATAAAACTGAGCCAATGGAAAAACAAAATAAAATAAAAATAGTGATGAGATGTTCAGATCTGAATCAGCTAAGGTCAGTAGGGTCTGGGCCTCTGAGCCCAAGGCTGGGTGAGGAATAACTCATTACCACTGTTCAATACCATTACAGGGCATGAAATGAGTGATGTTACAAGGAATTCAAATCAGACTTATGATTCAAATCAGAGTCGACTCGGGATTGAACCGAGTCGACCTCCGAGATACAAGTCTACTGCATGAACCACTCGATTCAATATTCACAGAACTTGAGTCAAAAATTGAGTCGAGTTATGGGCCAACAGAAGTGGTTATTTAAATACACCTGTATACCTGTGATACAGGTAAAAGTTTAAAGTTATCATATTAAAATTTGTGTTAAACATAATCGTGATGTCACAATTCCTCAAACTCGCCAAACTAATGTTTTGCCGTACTTGGGCCTCCAACCACCGACCTCCAGGTTACGAGTCCACCGATTTATCAATCGAGCTACAGAGGTCTTCTTTAGACCTCAATACTCGTATGTTAGTTTAGGACATGAAATGTTTCTCAACCTTCAGAATTTTTTATTTGTGATTGCATGATGTAGTGTAGATATTTGCGAGTTATAACCGATTATTCCTTTCCCAACCCTGGGTAAAGTTTCTGAACATGTTTAAGCTGATGTTGTAAACCACACTTTAAGCCATTAGACATTTTCTGAAGAAAAAAAAAAAAAAAAAAAAAAAAAAAAAAAACATGAAAATAATAAAAGGTCAGTCCACACAACACACACCAAACACAAGCGCTTGTCAACTCACAGATCTCCAGCCTCGATGTGATCCAGGCCGCGTTTACGCTCGCTGAAGTTTCGCTTCCTCATCGTGTCCAGTGCCGGAGACACGTGATGGGAGGGGGCATTGTACCTCACGTCCCCGTAGGGGAGATTCTTGCGGCCCACGCCACTGAGCCCTGAGCTGCCCCCCCGCCCGTCGCCGCCCCCACTGAACAGATTACCAAAACTGTGGACAGAGGCGAGGATTCAGTATTACAGTTAAGTAGAATAGGATTTAATATACCATGTAAAAGAAATTCAAATAACTAGAGAATAGGCAAGAATCAAATCTAATCATATTTTATAATCTTCTTTTTTAAATGAATATCTATATAAAGAGAGGTCTGTAAAACTCAGAGTACTTGCCTTTTAATTTTCTTTTAGCAACCAATTTGTCTTTCAATAACCTTTTTCATGGAGGGAGTAATAAGTTTTTTTTTCTCTCAATTATTATTAAACAAAGTTTGGTTACAGTTGAATGTGAGTGATATCTTCCGGTGCGCTACAGATATGTATCTCCCAAGCGTCTACAGAAGATGCTGCTTCATGGCTAAGAAATAAAAAAAAGCCAAAACGTGTAGAATTAAGAAGTGTGGAAACCACCCCCCGCCGGCCTACATCGTGGCGTCCTCAGCGCTAGTATCGCAAAGGAGTCTCCTCTCCTCGTCCCTCACCCGAATCAAATGTAACCATAAACATATCAAATGTAAACATAAACATAAATAGACCGCGAGAAATATTCTACTCCTTTGCGATGGTGTCGCGCTATGTGGCGTTTCTATGCAACTGGGGTTCGTTTCCACACTTCTTAATCAGGGTGTCTACTAAATAGTCAAAGTAAAATTCCCTGACTTTTCCAGGTTTTCCAGACCATTTTTCCAGTTTCTCCAGTCTACTTTTTTAAGGAGACATTATATGTATATTATACAGTATGTTTCAGAAAAGGTGGCCACCCCCTCGTAACTTTTGAACGCGACGGAATTTTTCAATTCTGTAAAGTCCTAAGTATAGGAAGTGCCCTATGGCCCATCCTGTGGTCATATTTATTTTTGGCCCCGGTCGGCCCTTCCGGCTTTTAGACCATATTTTTTAATTTTTCTCGAGAATTTTAAATGGAATGCTATATTTTTTATTCCTGTTAATGAAAGTCCAAGTTAGGCTTAGTATAATAAGCTTTTAAAAATTTTAAAAACCTTATCAGGGGCGGAGCTAGTAGGGTGCAAGGTTCAAAACTGTTACACGCTGTACTTCAGCGTTAGTTAGATTTTTTAGTACTTTTTTTATTTTCATAGGTTCAAAATATTGTTTTACACCATATGAAATCAAAAAAATATTCTTGTTTACATCTAATCAGGGTCATAGTAAGGTTTTTGTAAAAGTACTTTTTTTCTGACGTCAATTTTTCCGTAAATTCATGGTGTTCTCGAAATAGGCATTTTTAGAGGTGAAAGTCTGCAGTGACATATGTTTTTTATGCTTGAAATCGAAAGAAAACTTAACGGAGAAGCGATTAAGATCATAAAAAAAGCCATTTAACCTGCTAGTTTTTTTACGACAGTGTCCGGTAAAGTGGGTGAATTTCGTATTGGATTTTTTGTTGTTGAGTAAACACAATTGGCATAGAAAATAAATAATACCTAATAACGGAATAATACTTCAATAAACATAACTAAATGCGAATATAAATTAATGAAGATTATTAATTTCTTCTAAATCAGTGCCGGATATATTTTTTTTTCTCTATCTCTCTCTCTCTCTTTGAAAAGTGAAAGAGAGAGAGAGAGAGAGAGAAAAAAAAATATCCGGCACTGATTTAGAAGAAATTATTTTCATTTAATTTCGCATTTAGTTATGTTTATTGAAAATAAAAAATAAAAAATACCATGTCAAGTACCAAACTCTTGAGGGTGAACATTAAACCAATTCAATTATTTTAAAGAGGAGAAGAGAGAGAGAGAGAGAGAGAAAAAAAAAATATATCCGGCACTGATTTAGAAGAAATTAATAATCTTCATTTATATTCGCATTTAGTTATGTTTATTGAAGTATTATTCCGTTATTAGGTATTATTTATTTTCTATGCCAATTGTGTTTACTCAACAACAAAAAATCCAATACGAAATTCACCCACTTTACCGGACACTGTCGTAAAAAAACTAGCAGGTTAAATGGCTTTTTTTATGAACTTAATCGCTTCTCCGTTAAGTTTTCTTTCGATTTCAAGCATAAAAAACATATGTCACTGCAGACTTTCACCTCTAAAAATGCCTATTTCGAGAACACCATGAATTTACGGAAATTTTTTACAAAAACCTTACTATGACCCTGATTAGATGTAAACAAGAATATTTTTTTGATTTCATATAGTGTAAAACAATATTTTGAACCTATGAAAATAAAAAGAGTACTAAAAAATCTAACTAACGCTGAAATACAGCGTGTAACAGTTTTGAACCTTGCACCCTACTAGCTCCGCCCCTGATAAGGTTTTTAAAATTTTTAAAAGCTTATTATTCTCAGCCAAACTTGGACTTTCATCAACAGGAATAAAAAATATAGCATTCCATTTAAAATTCTCGAGAAAAATGAAAAAATATGGTCTAAAAGCCGGAAGGGCCGACCGGGCCCAAAAATAAATATGACCACAGGATGGGCCATAGGGCACTTCCTATACTTAGGACTTTACAGAATTGAAAAATTCCGTCGCGTTCAAAAGTTACGAGGGGGTGGCCACCTTTTCTGAAACATACTGTATAAGAGCTCAATCTGCCTTCTATTTTTTTTTTTTTGTTTTTTTTTGCAAGCCCACCGCCATCGCCACATAACCGAACATTTTTTCTAAATCAATTAAATGGGTTTTCTGGTACATTCTACGATATCAACATTTAGTACTGGGGAATAGACATCAGCAGGATGTCGAATGGGTGGATATTATGTACAAATTGCTTACTCATGTACTGATTGATTATTAGTACACAAAAGGTAACGTATATTAAAATAATAGTAAATATGCAAATTAGACAAGTCATAATTTTAGAAAACGTGTTTGGCTCCTTGCTTTTTCTTTCAATAAAAATCTATTGTGATCACCACAAGACTTTCCTTACCCTATTGCTAAGAAATCACCAATTCTTTTCTCGTAAATTCGATAAAAGTTCGCTAACGGTAGCTCTTACCAAGAATGTGTTAGGAATGTTAAAAAAAGAAATACACAAATTATATTCTTATATTTTTTGAAATTTTGCCGAATACAATACTTTCCTCATTACAGGATAAGGAAAGTTAAAACTAAGTGTAATAAATCAAACCAAAAATAGGAACCCTAAAGAAAAACCTGCTAAAATTTTGTTAATCTTATCAAAAAGTGGTTAAGAGTGTTTTGTGTTTTTTTATCCGCATTATCACACTGCCTGGATTACAGTGGCGCCGCAGGCGAATTTTTTTTATTTATCATTTTCATGACAAAATTGGATCTTGAAAAAAATTCCCTGACTTTTGGTGTTTTTTCACAGAATTCCCTGACTTATGGTGTTTTATCACAAAATCCCCTGACTTTTCCCTGACTTTTTCGGTCTCGAAAAATTCCCTGACAATTCCAGGTTTTCCAGGATTTCCCTGACCAGTAGACACCCTGTTAATTCTACACGCTATGAAAAGGTTGTGAAACACCTATCTTTTAAAATAAATAAAAATAAGATGGAGCCGCTGGTTCCACTCACACTGGAAGAGTTATACAACGAACCCATGTTAAAGCATGTCATCCAAGCCAAGGTACTCCAGTGGGCAGGTCATGTAGCACGTGCTGAAGACTTCACCAACATCAAGAGAACCTTAGACCTACAGTACAACCTGGCCCGCCCTAGAGGACGCCCCCCAGGATCAAGAGGGAGGATGGTGTCAGGGATATACTTTTTAGCACCGGAATCCAAGAAGATTGGCAGAGCTTAGCTCAGGATAAAAATGAATGGAAGAGGCTGGTGCAACAAGTCAAGGACCCTCGCGGTCTGTAATGACTGCGGAGTAAGTAAGTAATAGAAATAGAATAGAATAGAAATTACCTTGTTTATACTGCCGAGGTGAGACTAAAAAGTCCCTTTATTCCAGCAGTCTAAACAAGGTCTCGTTTATTTTCAAATTTAAACAGACATTTTGTACATACATTTAATATTCTTAAAAAGGTTCCACTTAAGGTTCCACTCACAACTTCCAGACGCTCAGGCGGTTCTTCTTGTCGAACTCGCTGTCGTGACGAGTCGCGCGCACCATCTCCGTCCAGCGCACCGCCTCCTGCAGCTCCATGAACCTCTCCTTGTACTGGTTCCTCTCCATGAGCACGCGCGCCATCTCCACCCGGGTGAACCTCTTCCTCTGCGCCATGGGCACGTCCTCCTGGGAAATAATGATAATAACAAAATGATAATAACTCCTTAGAAGTATTCCTTAGGAAGAGAGCCACAAAAATTGTATAAAAAAAAAACTAAAATAAATATACATTATTACATTTTTAAAAAAACATCCTTATTTTTTAAAAAAAATCCACCAGTAAGCTCCAGACGTATTATTATGGGGTCAAAATCCCAATGGGAGGGTAATTTGTCATGTCTCGGCTGGATTAGAAAATATAATAATAATATCGCCATTTTTATACTGCCCGATTAAAACTATGAAGTCCCATTATTCCAGCAGTAAGCCCAAGACGTATTGTATATTATGTGGTCAAAATCCCAAATGGGAGGATAACTTGACATGTCCCGGCTGGATTTCGAACCTGCGACCTCTGGATCCACAGAGTGCCGCCTTTACAACTGAGCTACCGGGAAAGACCGAGAATAATAATTCTCTTAAGTATCCACCAGGCGAGGATAATGCTCAAACCATGTTCTACCACCTAAACCTCAGTGTGTTATTATGTGGTCGAAAACCCAAATAAATGAGCAAATTCATTCATTAATTGGGATCCGATGTACAGATCACGGATCCAGGAGTTACATTGTTTACATTACAAGTCTAGTGCCATAACCACATTCACTACCAATGCTTGGTGTTATTCATTTTATATTCAGTTATACTACTGCCCAAGATCCTGAGTTTGATCCCGGGTTGGGCAGAAATTTCTAACAATTTTTTTACCCTCCAAAGTAGTCCGAAGTAAAGAACACGTGAGGCAGGCTTTTCCGGCTCAACCCAGGCTGGATGAGGTTAAAGTGGGTAGCTGGGACGATTCCAACAAGTGGAGCGTAAAACCCCCGTCATAAATTATTCGGGACGATAAAACCTAATCTCAATGACTGAATACTCCTCGACTAGGAGTAATACCGTAATAAGATCATAACGGCGAGAAAATGCCGGGTTTTAGCTAGTTTATTATACAAAATAAAAACTAGGTTTTTTAGTTCTTTTTCTTACTATTGCTATAGAACAATTAAAACAACTTTTCATATTTTTTACGATTCATAAATCCAAGTGAGTTCGACAGCTCACAGAACGACCAGTATTTTTCCTTACCTCATCGTCTGACTTGCTGGCTTTGGCATTCTTGTCCGCCTCTTCTCTCGTCCTCTTCAGTTCCTCTTCCAGTTCTGAGAGGCGATCCTTCAGCTTCGTCTTGAACGAGGCCAGGGCTTTCATCTCCTCTCGGACGATTTCCAACTCACTGGGGATGGAAGAGGGAGACATTATAAGAGATTTACAATTTTTTTTATAATTTTTTTTTTCTTTTACAAATAAAATATTTCCTCCAACTTCGCACCACTTGGAATAGTACCCAAGACACACGCATAAAAGAGATAGTGTCTGAATTTCTGGACATTAAGATGATTTTTTCTTCATTAAAAAAAAAAATAAAAAAATGGTAGTTTGCTCCCAGTTGACGAGACTCACTAGGCAGAAGCAGATGTCCTGGGATGTCTGGAACTCAGAGAACTGAAGATTCAGTACCGTGAAGGAATAGTCAAGGCATTTTTTTTTTTAAAACCAAAATTGCCCATCTGCGTCAGTTTTGTAGCTCTGTTCTGACCTTCATTTCCTGATAATTTCTTAGCTCCATTTTAAGCAATTCCATTTCCAAATTTATTTTGTTGGAATTCATAAAATTTATTCAACTTCAATTAAAATTACATAAAATTAACCGACTTCAGTTCGATGGATAAGTTGGCGGCCTCGTAATTAGAGATCGGTAGTTCGATCTTGAGTTATGAGTATGGCAAAAATTCTAATTGCAATTGCATGGAGCTAAGTATAACATGGTCATTCTTGTTTTATTAGAAAGGGTAATATAAATACACGAATTATTGATAAGGTAATAAAACAAACGACTTTTTGAAACAACTTGAACAGATTACGAACACTGGAAGGAATGCCAGTGTTCGTTTTTTAATGAGTCGCCTTGAAAAAAGCATCAGGAGATGCCGAAACATGTCAGTGAAGCCCAGTTATTTCCATTCCTTAGATAAAGACACTTACCTGGTCAGTTCATCTACTTTGATTATGAGATCATCTTTGACAATGTTGAGGGCGTTTCTGAAAAATAAAATAAAATCGAATGAAATTATTTTGCTTCGTCCTTTCTCGAAGGCCAATCGAAAACCTTCCAGATTTGGAATTTTCTAATTAAGAGAGTAATATGCAGTCACTTTTTGAAAAGAATATGAGCCTAAGATTAAATATCACACAGTAAATAATCGCATCTGTAATTGCTTGTCTAGCCCTAAGAAGCAGACAGCTGTTGATGTAGTAAAAAAAAAAATTCTGCCTTTTAAAGAAAAATTTTGCCTTATGATATAAAAGGACAGTATTGGCCTAACTTACTTGGTAGCTAGAAGTTCGTTATTCTCCATGATAAGGTTTTCGATTTCTTTCCCCATACCTAGAACAGAATAACCAAACAGATGTTAGCCAGAGCAAAAACACAAAAATCATACATACCCTGGTAATAATGTGAGAAGCAGATGAAAAAGTTCCTGTATTCTTACACTCTTGAAAAAATGGAAATAATCCTTCTTTATAATCTTTAATAATCCGAAAAATAGATACAAATTTTACCAGTATAAATTTTAATAGCATAAGAAAACCTACTTGGCATTTTACTGAACTGAATTATGATTTCTTTTGGACAGATCCAGACAGTGGAATTTGAAGTATTTTTCATAAATAATCAACTCTACAAATTTAATATTAAATAACTACATATTTATAAATCTACAAAAACAAAACAAAATAATCAAAACTTCATTAAAGATATTTTCTAAAATCAATTTCCCACAGATAATTAAAAGCTACTCAGTACTTCTACCTTCTTCCTCATGAAAAGATTCTCCTATAATTTTAAGAAGTTTTTTTTTCAACACCAATAAAAAATATTTTTGACACCTAACGCTGAAAAAGTCTTACCGAAGAAATTGTCGTTAACTGTTGGTTGTTGAGTGGGGTTATTGTGTTAGCAGGGTTGTTAATACAGGGGGTTAAGACAGAGGTTATGAGGTTTGGAGGCAGCACGGGACAAGAGACGCGAAACAGAAACAAATACAGAGAGGGTTAATTAGATAAAAGAAACAACAAGGGGTTAAAAACATTATATGTTCATTTATTTGAAAAGTTATCATCCGTAACGTCACAACTCAAACTCACGCAGTTAAATTTTTAGCAAAATTGGGACTCGAACCACCGACCTCCAGGTTACAAGTCTGTCATCAAGCTACTGCGGTCGGTTTCATTATACGTATGTAATTTATTTGTATATATTGATGTTTTATTTACTCCCGATAGTAAAATCTTCAAGGATAAATTTAAGTATCCACTTTCTCTTCCTGACTGTGTAAAATATTTTTTGTTAAGTTATTTATCAAATTTGTATACTCTAAAATAAGTACAATTACAATATCAGAATTTGTTGTGAGGTCAATTGTCAAATTACCCTTTTGGTCTATAAAAAGAAAGACTCAAATTTTGTCGTTAGCAAACTTAAATAAGATGTCGTTTGTAAAATTTGATTTTAATCCTACAAAAAAAAAAAAAAATCAGCACCGATCGGGATTTGAACCTGCAACTTTGGATCAAGAGGTGTAAGGACTCTGACTCTTTACCAGGCGCGGCCGGTGGGAATTTGGATTGGGGGTGCTGTCAAAATTTACGAAAAGAAAAACTATGCAACATTTAATACATGTCTGCAAGGCCTAGTGGTGAAGTGGTTATGTCAGGGAGAGGGAATTCTAACTAGGGGGTCAATAGTTCAAGTCTCAAGTGTGGTGATTTTCGAGAATTCTGTTAGAGTGGTTAGGTATCATAATAAACTAATTTGTTTTAATTTATAAACATCATTAGCTGACGCAGATATGATGATAATTTTGGAATAACGTTTATTTTTCACAACCATTGTTGATTTTTTTCAACATACATGAGAAAAAAAAATGTTCAAAAGAAAGAAAATAAGAGTAATTTATGAAGGACTTACTCTACTGATTATTTGGAGTAGAATCCATTCGCCTGGATTTCGAACAAAACTTGTGAATGGCTTTTTTCATTGAAGTCAGAATCAAATATGTATGTTTGAAATCATTTTTTTGTCAAGTGAATGAAAACAAAGAAAACTTATTCTTAATAAGATGTCAACTGAATTAATTTTGTTTTTCTATACCCGCTTTGAAATGTAATTACCTAATTCCTAGGTGATAAAAAACAATACTTTCTATACTTTTTTCATCAAAAGTAAAAATATACATTTTGTAACTTTAAAGAGAATGAATTGATAATGCTATTTTAATTTTAATATCCTTTATAAGAAGTTTCAAACCCAACTTAAATTGATTGCACAAATTTAATATTAAAATGAATTCAAAATTAAGGATAAAATAAATGTTATAATTATAGACCTATATGTATAAAACTTTGGGTAAAATAAACTGTTAGGTTAATTCAATTTATTGTTATTTGTTTAATTTGTTACACTGTACTTTAAATCATTAAATAAATTGTAACCGATTATTAATTAATTTTCAAAACAAAAACACGTGAAATTATTAACATAAATATCGCGGAATAAAAGGGCACAATACCAAACCCCGCGAGGACGAGACGTTGAACTACTTGAACCTTGAACCAGTTGTAGTTCCTTCCGGCTTCCCCTCTCCTCATGAACGGAAATCTAAAAATAGCTCTGTGTTTTTACCACATAGCTCTATAAGCTCTGAAGTCAATCAGAAATTTTTCAGCGGTCCCTGTCTCTCTCCTGTTTTTCTGCCCGGAGTCAAAATTCTTTTGTTTCTTTGTCCCTCTCTTTGAACCGCACCGACCTAGGTTTGGTTGCTCTATTACAATAGCATGCCTTCTCTTTCAATAAGGCATGAGCAGAGAAAAGAGAAATGCTCTACGGAGCGCGGTAGCGCTCCGCACGGACAAACCAAAAAGTTTAAAGAGCGTATTAGATTTATGTTCTCTACAATCAAGCTTGGGTAAAGATTTATCTAATTAGGTACCTAGTTTTTATTTAGTTTGATTTTTTTATCATGATAATATTTTTTATGAATTGATTGTTCTAAATATGTGTAATGATTTTCATTTACTACAAGCTAGAGAGACATGAAAAAAAAAACTTTTCTTTCCTTTTCGTCTGGGGGTGCTGGAGTTCCGCAGCTCCTTAGCACCGGCCGTCCCTGCTCTTTACAATGGAGGACGGCCGACACCGGAGAAATAGAATCTTAACCGGTTTTTCTTGAATAATATTAGTTCAATGGCAGAGATTTTGGGATAATGAGTTTGATGGCAGAGATTGCCCAGGCAAAAAACACGCCAATATTATTCTTGTCAATAAAGAGTTATAATTATTAGTATTCAAACAATTAAATACACTTACAAAGTTTGTACAGAACATGATATGTACAGCATGCAATGATTGCCAAAATAATGTGTACGTAGCACATTGATAGTGCGCAGCAAACTCAGACACTGGATTACAACGTGACTGTTTTGCAGTAAAATTTTTACTTATTGTGCGTAAAAAAATAACGGAGTGCATTTTAAAACCAAAAGAATTGATCCGATTTCTTTTCTTTATACTTGATTCTTATTAATAAATTTTTTTTTTCAATCGCGATTAATCATTCAGAAAAAAAAAAATCAAATCGATAGACAAAATATGAAATAAAAGAACTGATTTAAATGAGGATTACAAAATAGACACCATGTTGACTGTACGACATTGACAACGGAAAACATAGTTCCGATCATAATACCACGCTTAATAACCTTTACAACATTATAATCGGAAGTAACACGCTTAATAACCTTTGCAACATTATAGTAAATATGTAAACAATATGACTATGTATTGGAATATACCTCGTACGCCAATCTCATTAGATCCACAACACAGGAAGAAATCATTAATTCTCTGTGCGAGACCAGGCGAGAGAACAAACATGATACGGGGACTTGTGAATTTTTTGTTGTTTTTCTAATTAAAATAAATTACAATTCAATTTTTTGAATTGAATAAAATACATTTCAATACACATTAGGAAAAGAACCTTTGTAAAAATCCAAAATTGTTAATAAATAAATAAAATGTTACAAAAAAATTATATGGACCTATGGATACAGTAATAATAATTTCATAATTAGGTACATCGCTTGAGTTTTAGACCACTATTCTGAGACTGAGCAATGAATTTTTTGATTATTTTTCACAAGGTTACTCATGTGTTGATTGTTTTAATTAAGGCGTAAAATGACGAAAAGTGATGAGGGATCAAATTTTCAGTTGACCTGGCCCTGGTTCCAGAAAGCACTCTCACTCTCATAATCCCAAAATCTCCCTTTCAACCGTCACACAACGCACTCTCATTGGTTAATTTGAACGCAATAACCAATCAGAGTGCGTTGTGTGACGGTTGAAAGGTAGATTCGGGGATTGTGAGAGTGAGTACTTTCTAGAACCAGTCTCTAATTTTCCGAGTTTGATGTCATCAGGACCGTTGGTAGTGGTACTACCTACACGAACCCCTAAACATGAACTACCCCATCTTGACAGAAGAAAAACAGTAAAACATAACGACGAAACAACTTGAACTGCGAGTAACAATGACACAATGTTACATCTTGTAGAATTTATTTGCAAATACTCTTCACTATTACGCGTACGACACGAAAATTAGAGCAATATTCCCTCAACCACAGTTAAGAGGTTCACAGAGACAGTTTCTATGCCTGGTGTGTATAGTTTAATAGTCCGTTTTTAACGTACCAATCTGAATAATGAAGTGTCAAATGTACGTCACAAAGTAGAAGAAAAAAACGCAAGTTAAATAAACGGGCTATTAAAATATACTTAACAGTAAGACCGGTCACCCAATAAGCAGCCAACATGAACCAACCACTGCTTGTAATGGACAGCACTCACTAGACAGCAACTATGAATCATTGCATGTATTACTATGCAATGGACAGAGCCCATTTGGCAGCCATTATGAACCATTATCTAATTGGACAGCGCCCACTGCGGACAGCCAGACTATTGCAAGAAATCGTGGCTTCAGAATTTGAGCTATTCCATTACAAACATTGGGGACCACTAAACAGTCAGACTGCAAGAAATTCCGGCTGCCTACCAGGCACTGTCCACGGTTTGTAACTGGCTGCACAGCCATGTCTATCTACTGGGTGACCGCCCTGAAGAACCGTCACTGTGAACAAGCTCTTACGCCCAAGACACGGAAAATAAAGCTAAAGGGCCGTACCGGAAGAAGAGGATCGCTTGAACCCTGCGTCACTCTCGCTGTCGCTAGAGTCTGTCAACAAGAAATACACATGCAGGTAGAGAAGAAAGGCAAAGAAAAGAGAAGAAAGTATAATACACAGTATAAAATAAAAGCAAAATTGAAGTATGGAAAAACAAGAGCCAAAAATATATTAGTGAAAAAAAGGCATTTTTATCATCAATAATCATGATTTTGTAACTGCTGCATCTCTTTATATCTACTACTGGAAGTTACTAGATAGTACGTGTTTGATTCTAAGTGAAGTCTAAAATGAATATAATTCAAGTGTTTACTGTGATGATTAGTGTAAACTCATCCTGATAGGGCAAATGATAATGAGTATTTACTTGGAAGTGAGTTTAAGGAGAACTGTGTTTATTTATTAAATAACTACAATTACTCGTATAGCAAATATTTCTTCTCTCTTTAAAAAGCTGACGAGAAAAGTGACCAAAAAACCTGTGATCTAATTTATTTTTCTCTCTTTTTAATAATACTGTGCTGTAAGAAATGCATCGTACATATTCTAATGTGAAGCAAACGAACTATGAAAGAAAGAAAATACTATCTTTGAAAAGAAAAAAATAAAATACGAAGCTACTGTTAGAGACGAACAAAATACAGGCCAAATTATAAAGTACAACACTCCCGGCCTTATTATAAAACAGTCAAGGCGGTATCTTTTTATTAAATTTGTGTTTAACGTCGCTTTCAACTTTATGGTCATATCACGACGAAAGTTTTACTCTCCATTCGCTGAAAACTGACAAACCAGTTACTCAAATTGACTTCACCCAAACTGAGTGTGGCCGGGAATAGAATCATCACCAGGGTTCGAATTTGAATGGTCTTCACGCATCGAAGCTCTAGAATCTCTAGATGGTACAACAACTATAACACAGACATGCACCTATATGAATGTAAATCCAACTTTGAATGTGAACCTATTGTAAATTCATTTTGCGTGATTGGATTGAAAGTTCTCAATATTTGACAAATTCCACATCTAATATTGGTGGATTCTAATACTCAAATACATACTATTCTTTTTCAGAATTCTTCTAAGATTCCCGGTCCCTCTCAGGCTGCTGAGCGAGGTTAATTTGAGTAGTTGCGAATGGAGGTAAAACCCCCGTCGCGACCATCCAGTTGTAAAAGCGACGTTAAAAAAAAAGTTCAAAAGAATCTGGATAAATGCAACCACAGATTTATTTGCGTGATAGCTACAACAGCTATACAGCCGTTGTTAATCCTGTTTTACAATAAGTAGGCCCG
This sequence comes from Bactericera cockerelli, assembly GCA_024516035.1. NCBI lineage: Eukaryota > Metazoa > Arthropoda > Insecta > Hemiptera > Triozidae > Bactericera > Bactericera cockerelli. Next base: position 36,355,772 of record CM044959.1, read on the forward strand.
TGGGGGGGGTTGTAAGGGAAAGCAAGTAGGCAAGAGGATACCCACCAGAGGAGGCGTACTCTCCCGGATGCACCCAGTTGCCTGTTTTGAGGGGGGGGGGGAGGGGGAAAGAAATAATATGAATAGGTTAGATTAGGGGAAAAGGGGACAATATGATACAGAATAGATGGTTAGTTTAGAGAACAGTACATACATGTAGAAAGTATATATATAATAAAAAAAAAACATTGAAAACCTGAGTTATGATTAATAAATAGATATCTTTAGTTATACTTGGTTTTATATAGTATTTCGTAACTGCTTTTCTATTTTCCAGTTTTGTAGGTAAAAAGTTCTTATTAATTTATATTAACCAGTGATTAACCACATTATCTTTTAAATGTATTTTTATGTAAGAAGATATTTGAATATATATGTATATACATATTTTCTTTGAGAAAAAGTAATGCCTGGACGTATATGTCTATGAACCATGGATTTCTACATTGGGAGACGCGTGCCTGAAAAAGTTTACCTGTCACTTCTGGGCCGTCCTCAAGGTCACCCATATTGTCATTATCCTGAAAACTAAGCTCTTGGTACAGGGTGTTCCCACTCCTCTGCTCCCTGCAAACAGAAAAATCATCCATTTGAAATGGACTGACCACACTGTATTTCCAAAAAAATATTGAAATTAACTGAATCACTGATATCGAATTGGACCACCCTGTACTTCCATGATGGCTGGGGGATTATGAACAGGAAGTAGACCAGCAGTCTGGCTGGGGGACTATAAACAGGGAGTAGTCCAGCAGTCTGGCAGGGGGACTATAAACAGGGAGTAGAACAGCAGTCTGGCTGGGGGACTATAAACAGGGAGTAGACCAGCAGTCTGGCTGGGGGACTATAAACAGGGAGTAGACCAGGAGTCTGGCTGGGGGACTATAAACAGTAAGTAGACCAGCATTGGCTTGGTACTGGGGACCCTTGTCAACTGTTAGCCTCCTTGTAAAGACAGTGGTGAAAGTGCCGAGTAATTCCTCCACTGTCTGGCTACCATCGTTCACGATGACCGAGTAATTCCTCCACCCTATGATGATGTACTTTCATGACTACAATTGCAAAAGGAGGTATTTTAACGTTGATGGTATTAAATCTGAAAATTCTTTTCTCATAAGGTTTGAATTTGCTTCTACAACGGGAGTTTCTGCCAAGACAAGATGTTGGAGTATAACTTGTCATGTCCCGGCAGGGTTTTGAACCCGCGACCTCTGGATAAACATTCAGACGCCTTGACCAGTTAACACCTGAGCTACCGGGACCGACCTCGCATTTGTGTAATTTCCCGACCTCATAGCGCGATCGATAAATAAGACTGACTTAGAAACTTCTTTATTTTTTTATTTACACTTTATTAATAGGACATATTACATATATACAACACAAATAATTACAAATTAAAATACAATATAATAGTAGAAAAAAATAAAGAAAAAATAAATAAATATATTATACATAATATATGTCCTAACTAAAGCGCGGGGATATTGCCTTTGGCAATCTCTTCCACCCAACCTTGATAGACTAGACCTCCTGGCTCCTGCTGGCTACTCACCTCTTGGTAGTGCTCTTGCCGGCAGGGGTGGTGGGCACGGGGGGCGTGGTCAGGTCCTCTGAAATGTCCTGGTCGGGAGACACGTCCTTGTGACGGAGCCAGAGTCCGACAGCCCCGCTCTGAACTGACTCCCGTTAGCTGTGGTCCTCGTCGGTCGGATCCCTCAGGACTTTACGTTTCCATCAAACAGATGCAAGTTAGGACATTGAGAAGAAGAAGCTGGTGAAATTATTCAAGATCTAGTACAACTATTGAGTTTTTACTAGATCTTGCATCCTAATACCTAATAAAGCTTTAAAAAAAAAAAAAAAATAAACAATAAAAATCTCAACTTTTCGTTTTACTAATTTTAATAGAGATGGTTATTATGCACATGACAATCAGAACTTTACTTGCTGACGGAGCAGAATGCTCAAATACATGTCCAGATATGTTTCAGTGATTTTAGTGTACATCAGTACAAATTCTCACTTTTTGATTATACTGATCAAATAATAATTAATGTAACATTAAATTTAATCGATTGATGGAAAAAAAAAAAGTGATCAGAGTCTTGAATATATTTTAAAACACCAGATGAAAGAAAACCAATAACTTATTTAATTTTTGTAAGAAAGACTAATATCTCACCCTTGAAAAGGATTTGAGCTAATACATACTCATAGCTTACTCCTACAAGGATGTTTAAAACTTATACACACTCTATGGCCAGTTTTAATTTGGCGCTTTTAACACCTCTGAGAGTGGATAATAAAATACTACTTGTAAAAGGTAACCACCAGGTGAGGATTAATGTTCAAAGCATTTTCTACCACCTAACCCTCAGATTCCTTATGTATTATATGTGGTCATAAACTCACATAGGAAAAAATTCGTACATGGGTTGGATTTGAACCAACGGATCCTACGCTACTAGATTACCTGACTAGCGCGTTAACCATTGGGACTACCAGTGCGAGTGGTGATTCGCGCCGATTCCTCGCATAGAACTATACATAAAGTTGATTATTTTGGTAACTCTTAGATATTCCATGACAGAATCTACAGATGAGCTATCATTGCTTAGGCCAGGTGGGACGGCGTGGGAGGTGTGGGTCTGGATATGTAGTCTACATGAGTCTCTATAGCTTACCCGTACAGGGAATTCAAGGTACAATACTCACTCCAGGGCCGAGTTCATGACGCAGGCTAGTGTTGGAGTGGGTGGAGTCAGGGGAGGCAGCTATGGGGGGGAAGTCGACCCTGGACTGGTGATGGCTCGCAGGTTATTGGCATTGGTGGCGTTCTCTAGGGACTGGAACCCGAAGGAAACCGGGCCTGATGAGCGGCTGACATTGAGAGGGGAAGATGGATAAAGGAAAGTTTATTTATGTACATTTATTACTTCCGAAAAATGTCTAATATTAGAAATCAGAATATTGTGTCGTTTTTTTTATATGTTATCCGGGGCGAATTAAATTCCTTAGGCATTCCCTGCCATTTAACTTGAAGTGTCAAAATATGGCTTATTTTTTATACTTATATTAGATACTTTGAATCCGGGGCGAATTTAATACCTTAGGCAAATTTCTGCCATTTTAACTTGAAGTGTAAATACAATGATTAATCATAATGGCTCAAATTGGAGTTCACCAACCTACCAAGACATACACGCTGGTACCACTTTTAAGTGTGTGCAATCGCGGGATTGCTGTATTGTAAATTTTGTGCCATTGGTGGGACAACTGGTCCCTTACGAACAAATTCATCTGTCCAACATTTTATGGGACAACTGAAAACTGTGCAGTCTCCTGGCACCATGGTCCCAGAGTTTCAACTGCAAAAGGAAGAAATTAACCCCCGAGGGCGCCCAGAAACATTTTCTGGGCACCTTCCATGTCCAGTGTGTGGTGTATTGTGTAATATTGTTTATGAATGTTAACTTTCACTATGAAAATATTTCCTAAAGTTGGAAAAAAGGAGCTTTCAATTTAATTTTGTCAAATCTATACTTATAAAGGTTTCACTCACTGACTGACTGACTCACTGATTCACTTATTTTCTCCGAACTGTAAGTCCCTAGGAAGCGAAATTGGTAGGTACTTTGTCCCTATAGTCTAGATGTGCAATAAGCGGGATTTTTCGAAGTTCCCACTACAACACCTGCCATTGGGGAAAAGGATTTCTTGCTTTCACCGCTCTTCTCCGCACGGCTCATGCCTCGGCCCGCAAATGGGGACAGTCGCTAGTGAACTAATATATGCTTGTGGGTACCTTCATTTTATCTTACAAAGGTGCCTCTTACTCACTTATTCATATGTCCAATTCCATGGACGGACCGTCTGCGTCATCCGATCATGCCTGCGACCCATCATCAACTTGTCTCTTATGTACTCCATGTGTGTCTTAGCAGCTCCGTAACCGCTCATGCAGTATGAGTATCCTTCTTCAGCTCCTGCTCCTTCTCCTCAGTCTGACACTGAGGAATTAAGATTGAGTATTATTTATGCATTGGGTTTTTTTGTTGTATAATTTTCCTTTGAAAGCTCAGTCATAACGAATGGTTTTTACGAAACAATCTATCCTTTTGAACTTATTGGTAAACCTTCTAATGTCGTATATTTTATTATTTTTATTACATTATTCTATTTATTGAGCAAGCATTACCATAATTCAGGATTTTCTCCTTTCTTAGTTAGTACCAAACATAGTAAGATAAATTTATTTTATAAACGTTTTTTTCCCACTTGGCCAATCTAAGCTGTTTATATTTTATTGACATTCATCTTTACCAACCCTAAGTAGGTTTGGAAAAAGGTAGAATAAATGAAAAAACTAAATATCATCAGTTCCAAGTTTCTAAGAGTATCTATAAAAACCAACAATGGTTTACCTACATTGAATAGGAAAAATACATCTTCATTCCAGTAGTTATAAACTAGCACATAATTAAATTATAAACTCTTAATTAAAGAGTATGTTGGGTCAGAATATCCAACACCTGGCTCACTGAGCACTAACACTATGAATGATTTAATACATATTCAGAGATTACTGAATTGAACAATTACCATGGTCCGATGAATTCTTTGACTTAAGTTCCAGCATTCGTACAATGGACTCAAGACTTTCTATTTTGCTGTTCAGTTCTTTCTTATCATCTTCAAGTGCATCTTCTATTTGGAACAATTTCTGGTGGAAGGAAAAAAAAAAAAACAGAAATGACTAAATGAGTGATGAATAGATTGGATGAAATAACACAAATTATGAAAAAAATAAAAAAAAATAGAAAAAAACCACAGAAGCATAAATGGGAGTGTATGGGAGCAAATAAACCTTCCATATGTCAAAGTACCTTCATATCTACCAAGATTTTTAGTTTTATAAGCATCAACTTTTTTTAATCTTGTGTAGATGTTGTTGTAAGCAGCATGGCTACAGCTGGGGGAGTGACACTCTCCAGCCAACTTCAGTTGAGTTGTCCTAAACTCCATGCACAATGAACTATTATGAGAACTTGAGCTTTTTTTTCTTCTTCTTTGAAGCCTTTAAGCCTTAGGAAAGCTGCAAGCTAGCCTGGCTCGTTAGGGTTGGCTGGTAGGGTTCTCTGTTTATAGTCTTATAGTAAGAGATTGGTTCTTGTCCCTTATCTCAACATCTTGTATAAATCATAATATTATTAATAAAATTGCAAATTTATTTGGGTAATTCATGAGCTGAGATATATTTATGTGTATATTATGGGGTAAAATATCTTTCAGACCTTTGTTAGTAACTCTAATGTTAGTGGAAACTTATTAATGTACAAATTCAAGAACTGTGCTTGGAATTTCAAAGTGGAGTGCTCATACACACTCACTATTTACTTGTTTATACTAAAAAAGAATCCATTATCACATATACCTAAGTAGAACTTAATGGGAGATTAAAATTTGACAATACTAAAAAATTGCAAATGGTATTGTGTTGTTGTTTCTGTAGAGTAATTTGTCAAGGTGCTAATTGCAGTAGTAGGTATTCAATGTCATCATGTCATTTAGTACCAATTTGGAAAGAAATTCCTAATGCACTAATTTAGAGAAGTGACAATAGGGAAATCTTGTTCATTTGAAATAATTCAAGGTTAGCTCACTGTAAAGAACTAATGAAGAAAATATCTCCTCACTACCTAAGCCAATATTTATATTTAGATAAAGAAATAAAAAAGAAGAAAAACTAGGTTACATTTAAAATGTGATTAATTCCTTCCAACAATAGAACAAGAATGGGAGATACAGGCAGATTTTTTTATATTTTTAGTCATTTCAAAAAAATCTTCTCCTGTCCTAATGAGAATAGCAATTTAACTTATCTTCTTCTTTTTTGCATTTATCTGATAAATTTCAGGAAAGTCTCTGATGTGTAAAAAAGAAAGACAAAAATATCAGTCTTGATCAGCTGTGATAAACTCAAACTATGGATGATAAGCAGTAATGGAATAAGCTTTTGGTGGAAGAGATTGTTATAAGCAATAACCCCACCCTTTAGTTAGGACATATGTTTCTATATATTTTTCTATTCTTTTTCATTTTTATTGTATACAATTTTTCCATTTTTTTCATTGTTAAAATAATTATTTGTACCTACTGTACATATGTCCATTTATATCTAATAAAGTGTTGAATAATAATAATGGAAATTTTCATGTTTCATTTCAATATGAAATGTTTTTGAAAAAATTTATAAGTCAGTAACTACCTAGTTAGATCAAAGTGCAATGTCTATTAATTTTTACTCTCCATCCCAACAGGTACCTCATGGGCTGCAAACAAATTGATAAGGAAAACTATGATCAAGTGAATAATGTAAAAAATCAACCCAATTCATTTCTATTAAATGTTTAAGTAAACTTCATGTTTATTTAAATGTATAAATAGGGGAGATTAGGGGTTCTACTAACACAAAGTACAAATAAGACAAGATCAATACCTAAATAGTCTATGATACCCACCTAAACAATTTAACTATCCAAAAAAAAAAGTTTTTATTTTTTAAAAGAGGTACCTACAGCAGTTGATGTAGTTTTTTAAAATGAATAATAGCATGAGCTGCTATTTACTTAGCAGGATGGTGCAAAATAGAGAGCAAAGTAACTAAAATTCAAGAATCTAAACTTGCTATAGACAGATTAATTTTAAGAAACAGACAAAAATATGTGAGAATCACAAAGGTCCAATTTAATGCATCACTAAAAGTTTAGATGGGTTCAGACTACAGTTACAATGAAAACACAACTGGCACCTTTTCTAGTTAGACTACTGAAATTTGTATAAAAAAAAACTTTAATCTAAATCTAATCTAGGAACCATTTGAAAGCACAACTTTGGCAAATGTCACCAATCTGTTTTTTTTTTTTTTTTAATTGATACTTGTTTGTATTTAGAATGCTATATGCCCCCCTAATGGCCACCTGAAAATATCAAAATTGCCCTCAGGTTGCAAACCAATACTCTAGACTAGAGCAGGTGTGGATTTGGGCAAATATTTTGATGGTGCTGTCACAAAAACCAGACTAAAAAGGGATTTATAGAATCCCTCTCTTTGTACCTTAAAAGTTTGAGTGTGTCTACCATGCTAATCATTGTAATAGATAAAGAAATAATTAAAAATGTGTAGTGATATTCACTGTGTACAAGATAGAAAAACACTCTTTTTCCTTTATGCCTGGGGGTGCTACAGTTCTGCAGCTCCTTAGCACCAGTTGCACCTACTCTTGTACAGACGATACAAGTATACAATATTCACATGATATAAGCATCAGGCCACAATTTATATATCATAGTTGTGGCCTTAATTCATACCTTAGTAGTACAAACTCTACGAGTGTGACTGAGAGTCCATTATAATTGTCAATAACACCCCTGAAGGAAGGAGTATAACTCAACCTCTCTTCAGTGGATCATAGATACCAGCTGTATGACTCATACCTGATCAGCAGCTTTCCTGAGCTGCTTCTCTCTCTCATACTGAGTCACCAGCTGTTCGTTGTCCTCCCTCAAGAGCTCCAGCTCCACCTCATGCTCCTGGTTCTCTGTGAAAGCCAAGTCCAGGGACTCTAGCACATTCACCACCAGGGGCATCAGATCCTTCACCACCTCCTCGTCATACTTGGTGATCATTTTCTCAAACTCCTGGTAGATACTTCCTGCCAAGGACTGAACCTTTTCGGACATAACGATATGAGAATCATCATGAGTCCCGTACACAGTCTCTTGATCAAGCTCCATATTTCGATTCTCTCGCTCACAGGTAACTAATTAAGTTTAAGTTAAATTCATGATCACCACTGTAAAAATCTATAAATTACATAATAACTAGATTTGTTATCACTTATCAAAAACACTTCAGGAATTTCATTCATTCTTGCATTAAATTGTACCCAAGTTGAACGTCGCCATTACTTATTTGTTTTCTTTTATTATGCAAAAATCAGCTGTTCACTGATAAGAGGTCTGCACACAGTAGAAAAAAGTGTCCACCAAATATTCCATTTCTGTGGTATTTTTCGTTAAACGAAAAACCCTAAAACTTTTAACAAAAACCCTAAAACTCTTCAAAACCCAACAGTAGGTAAGTAAATAACAGAAAAGTTCTAGAGAGAGAGATATGCTGAAATGCCGTCTTCCTGCCCAGCAGCAGGCTGCCCGAAGACAAAGAATACCAGTACTGAAGTTGAGTTGATTTAAGATGAAATTAGGACACAGAACCCAGGGAGAAATTTTGACTATAACATGGCATTATTCAATATTAAGATTAGTACTATAGATTTATGAATATAGAGTAGATGAGGGTTAACGAGGTCCATATATATGATTTCTGATCATTGATATTGATGATCTAATGACATGTTGGACAATTGATTTAATGGCATCTTCTTTGATGTTGAATCGTCGACAGAAATCTCTGAAGAAGGAGGTAATGGTACCTCTTGCCCCGATCATGATACCGATGACCTCAATATGGGCAAGATTGTATTTTTCCTTGTAGTGAGGTATAGTAGGGATATAAATATTACCTTTTTCTTCATGGACATCCATCGGTTGATTTTGGTTTATTTCAAAACGGATAGTTGGGTCAATAATTATACCTCTCTTAGTTTTCCTGTCAATGACCATTATATCAATTCTTCTGCATGATCCATCCTCAGCTAAACCACTCACTTCTTCATATACCTCATATTTGTTCATTTTTCTAAATTCATTAGCAATCATAGTTCGGACAGTGTTATGGCGATTTATACGCAGGAGCTGACTGAACTGGCAATTTCCAAGTACGTGTGCAAGTGTTTCAGTGGGTTTATTCTCGGGACCCATTGGGCACCGGCGGCACTGCACACCATCATTGGATCTACCAGGAATAGCTCTAACTGCTACTGTGTTGGTACACATCTTTATCACCTCAGTTACTTCATTATTAGTAAGGCCTTCTTTAGTTGTTACATATTTATTGTGGCTTTTCACTTCCTTGAAAAGACTAACTCCTGCCCCCTTCAACTTCATTCCTTCCCACTTGACAAATTCCTTCTCTCTCAATTTATCTCGGACTAGGGCTGCTTTAGCTTCATCAACTGGAATGTCAATAAACAGAATCTTATAAATGTTAGTGGTACAGTTCCCTTCGCTAGAGAAGAACATAACTACAGATTAGAGAAACACATGTCAGATTGAACTGAAATGTCGTTTATTGACAGTTTAATATGCTATTTAAAATGACCATTACTTTTTCAACAAAAAGCTGAAAAGTTGAGTTTTTCGGACTATTGAATATTTTTTATTTTGAATAAGATAACCATCCTTAATTTCGAAAATTATATGGGTGATCTTTTTTCAAAAGGTGAAAATAGAAGAGTTTAGGAGAGTTACCCCTAATAATTGGCCTTGATTTTTTTAAAACCTCAGTATTCAAGCACTAGCCGCATTCCATCCCGGCCTGCGTCGGTGAGTTAATCGAGGCATGACCGAGTGGTAATGAATATTTTACTTTACCGCCATAGTTCAATCGAATACAATACTTCAGTTATGACTTTGAAATAAGATATTGCACTCTAATTGGGAAATCCAGTTTGTCAAATTTACACAGTATAGTAAAAAGGACCGTGGTTACATTCACCCAAACTAGAAACAAAAATGTACCTTTTTTCTAATTTTTTTGTGCGTTCAAGCGTAATAGAGAAAATGTTAAATGCGTACTAGAGAAAATGTGTATAGGTAAGGGATAATGGTGATCGTAATATTTTTAAATGGGAAAAGACCCACACAATTTTATAAATGGGTAAAACTGGCAACATCGTTTCGTCTACGCGTACGCGCATGCTCAAATCAACACATGACGAAAAATTTGTTTTGGCTTTTTTTCTGAAAGCGGCCATTTTAATTATTGTTTTTCTCGTTTTTTGACCACTTATCCAAGCCCAATAAAAGCTCAAAATTTCATGTCCCTGTGAAAAGTTTAGTAATTTTCCTTATTTTTAATTGTTCACTTTGTTTCTTTCAACTAGAGCGAGTCACTGTTAACAGGCTTAGGTAAGTAATGTTGAGATGGACGATGGGTTCCAATATGTTCCCAGAGACCGAGACAGTTGACAAGGCTGACATGTCATTCACAGTAAAGCAAAATTTTAACCTCGACGCCCCAAATTATCTCATTTTTGTCTCAAGTCAAGAAATAATTCAATCATACTAGGTTCTTAACAAATTTCTAGTTTGATCAGCTCACCACTAAAATTTTGGTCATGTAATGTAGCTTATGTAGCATCAAGGTCACAATCACCGACAGAGAACCCCATTTTATGTGTGGTTGTTTCTGTGGCATAACCTAATGTGGCTGTTTCTCATGTTTGTATAGTGTTTTAGATGAGATATTGGTTGTCACTGCTATATATTATTAGTAGTCTAATAAACTGCCTATTCAGCTTACTGCCACAACTAGCAGAGCACTTTTTAAGCAATGCCCAGAATACACCTATTTTGAAGTTGGGGTGTGAACTGAGAATCAGGCCCTTGTTTCAGAAGGATCTCTCACTCTCATTATCTTCAAATCTTCCTTTCATCCAATATGTAACACACTTGTGCTTTGTGTGATGTCAATTGGTAGGTTTGAGTGTGAGAGTGCTTTCTGGAACAATCGCCTGGTATTTTACCTGATTATCAAACTTCTGTATCTATTTTTAAAAAATTGATGTATTGCTGCCAATAATATCTTTTGTTTAGTGACTGGTAATTCAACTTTATATGTACTAAGACACCATGTCAATGAACTGCGCTTGTATTGCCACTGAAATGGGAAGTTAAAAAAAAACTTCTGAATCTTCATTTTATATTTTGCACACATGAATCAGTCTCCTGAATGCATTAAAAGGTGAAATATACCTCTTCTTGTTCTGAAATTGCAGTATTGTAAAATTTCAGTAAAAAAATAATATCACTACATAATATTGCCTGACATCAACTCATGAGTGCCATTATTCCAGCTGTAAACCCAAGACTCATTATTTTGAAGTTTAAATTTGAATTAGAAGGTTGTTGTTATTGCCAGCTTGGCTACAGCTGGAGGGTTGAGTGATGGTCTTAGTCCTGTTCTCTGTTTATAGACCTCTAGCGAGAGACTGGTCTTCTCCCTGTTTAACGTCCTCCAGACAGACAAAAGGTTAATGTGTCATGTCTTGGGTTTTGAACCAAGGACTTCAGGAATACCAATCCTATGCCTATACCACTGAACTACCTAGAACTGAATTATTAACCAATGATCTTCGAAGCTGCAACTGAGATCCAAGAACTTCTGTAGAATTAATATAATTTGATTTTAGTAATGGCTTGTCAAAAGGGAGCATTTTGAAGTTTCGGTTTTAAAGTCAATAAGTGACCATTATTTTGTCATTTTAACTAGAAAGTTGTTACATGTAACATTGTTCCATTGTAAAATCATATTACCAATACCTAAATGAAATTGTTATTACCAGGCAAAGTTTACTGTATCTACTTTTGGTCAGTAGAAAAGTTGAAGTTGAAAAGAAAAAGAGCAATCATTTTCAATTTTTTTTTGAGTAAATTTTGTAGAAAGTAGAAATGTATACTTTTACAGCTTCCTTATTTGAAAGTTCTTTTTAATAAATTGTATAAAAAAATACCATTTTTGGTCCTGTGTTTTACCATGAATTTAACTACGGTTTCTTCAGTTCTGTGCCATTTCAAACCTTTCAGTTGTTATCATCTTGCTCCAGGTGGAAAAGTTGCTAATCTTTTATAGAACATTTTATTTTACTGTGGTAAGTAATTTTCATAAATGTTTTTTTCTTGATGTCATGTATTGAAATGTTGATTTTTATAAAAACATTTATTAATTGACAATACTCCATTCAGTCACTTCAAAAAATCTTTCTATTAAAGATTTTCAACTTTTCCATTTGTTTGCATCTTCACTTATACCCACAGAGACAGCAACAAAAATAAAGCTTGAATTTCTTTCACATTCTTATATCAGTGTCAGCATCAGGTGTTGCAGATGTGTGGATATATGTTTAGATGGGTCACTTATAAACATTTGGAAATTGTTGAAAAGTTTTCAATTTTGATTATATCAGAAAATTGGTATATGATGACAATATTTTCTAAGAAATGTAGTTATTATATCATTATGCCTAAAGATTAAATAATTTTTCATTATCAATATTCTTTAGTACAATAATGGGGTACCTATTTCTCATGCTTGTTGAAGTACACTTCCGAAAATCAGAAATCTTCAACTTCCCACTTACATTTTTTTGTAGTAATTTACTGATGCTAACAATTTGCTGTTTTTGCCTGTTTCAGAAAATCTACATCTGTATTCCTGTAGAAGAGGAGCAACTGATTTTCTTTTTTAACCCAAGTTTTAATAAAAAATAATATCAAATGATGGACTACGAGTTCAAAATTAAAACATCCAATGAACGAACTAAAGTAGAAGACTTGTTTGATTATGAAGGATGTAAAGTGGGTCGAGGAACCTATGGCCATGTGTATAAAGCACGGCGAAAAGATGGTTCAGACACCCGTGATTATGCTCTGAAGCAAATAGAAGGCACTGGACTGAGTATGTCAGCATGTCGTGAAATAGCACTGCTTAGAGAATTAAAACATTCCAATGTAATCAATCTGATAGGTGTCATACTGTCTCACAATGACAGAAAAGTTTGGCTTCTATTTGACTATGCTGAACATGATTTATGGCACATAATCAAGTTCCACAGAGCAGCCAAAGCTAATAAAAAACCTGTCATGGTGCCTAAAGGAATGGTAAAGTCACTTTTGTACCAGATTCTAGATGGGATACATTATCTGCATTCCAATTGGGTCTTGCATAGAGATTTAAAACCTGCCAATATCTTGGTAATGGGTGAAGGTATAGAACGTGGCCGTGTGAAAATAGCTGACATGGGCTTTGCTAGGTTATTCAATAATCCTCTCAAACCTCTAGCAGATCTTGATCCAGTGGTGGTGACTTTCTGGTACAGGGCACCTGAGCTCCTACTAGGTGCGAGACATTACACCAAAGCCATTGATATCTGGGCTATAGGTTGTATTTTTGCTGAATTATTGACATCTGAGCCAATTTTTCACTGTAGGCAAGAAGACATTAAAACCAGTAATCCCTACCACCATGACCAGCTGGATAGAATTTTTAGTGTGATGGGATTTCCTCTAGAAAAAGACTGGGAAGATATTAGAAAAATGCCAGAACACCCTACTTTGCTGAAAGATTTTAAACGATCCAACTATTCAAACAGTTCACTGGTCAAGTACATGGATAGGCATAAAATCAAGCCAGACAGTAAAGCTTTCCATTTGCTTCAGAAACTCTTACTCATGGACCCAAACAAAAGAATCACCTCTGAGCAAGCCATGCAGGATGCTTTCTTCCAGGAGGACCCACTGCCCACTCAGGATGTGTTCAGTGGATGCCCTATTCCTTACCCTAAGCGGGAGTTCTTGACAGATGATGACCAAGATGACAAGGCAGACACTAACAAAAGACAAAATCCAACAAATGCTGGAACACAACAATCTGATCAAGGTAGCCATGGACATAATGCCAAGCGGGTAAGACTGAGTGGAGCCCCCAGCACTGTTATGTCAGTGCAACAACAGCAACAGGAGCAGCAGTCTCAACAACAAAGTCAACAACAGCAGCAGCAGGTTCAACAACAGCAACAACAAGCTCAACAGCAGCAGCAACAACAATATCATAACCATATGATGTACAATAATCCTGGGAATAATCAAGGAGGCAATTTTAACCAGAGGTTTTAAAGCTGATTTTTTCAAGTTGTTTTTGGAAATAATGACATTACTGCGGAATGTTTGTAAATTATTGTAATTATTTTTTATTTGAATTGATCTCACATTTTTCTGTGTAATATTAAAGTAAGTAAAAGAAAGAAGTTATATCTTGGTTATTGGGATTGGGAACTATTCTTCTCCCAATATATTTGATACAATATAAATAATTATTTACTCTTAAAATGCAGTTATGTATATATTATCTCTAGGACATGGAACAAACAAACTGTGGTTCTAGGTTTCCCATATCAATACCTACCTATAATAAATGTGATCAATTTTTTTTTACTTAATTGTAAATGAAATTTTCTTCATCTCTGTTTATATTAGAAAACTCATAATGATTGATGTTAATATTGTTTCTAAAATATAAATTACAAAATAAAGAAAAATACATATTGTATGAATTTTCTCAGAATATACAACTTACTTTTTTCTTCTTTAGGAATATACAACTCAGTTTTTTCTTCTTTAGAAGTTAGATAAACTTTTCTAATGTTATTAGTTATCATGAATAATATCTTATATTATAAAATGATTTTATATGTGTGTGTGAGTGTGTTTGTTTATTCATTTATAACTCGAGAACCGCAAGTCGGCTCAGAAAGGTTATGTGCTCTCCAAAATATCCATCTTCCAAAAGTTGAGTTATAAATACTAGCATATCTGAGCATATCTCGCAAAGAACAGGTCCAATTGAGCTGAAATTTAGTATGGTTTCTAAAGGCATTGTATGAGAGCTATTGATTATGTCCATTTTTTAAAAATAGAGCTTTTTCAGTCTCCAATCTAGCCGTCCCAATATATTTCTGGAATAAGAATTCCTAGAACTGGTCCTTTCTGCATTTTTAACCTTCTACAAATATTTCTTTGTCCCCACATGCTTTAGAACAAAAGAAGGATTGATTTGTTTAACCATTTTTTCATTGATTCTATCCTTCACGAATTGAGACAATGAAAAAGAGGATGTTTATTATTAGATATTTTTTTAAACCATATTACCTACTTTATGATTATCTTCAATTCAATCTTTCATGATCAGCCTCGGTGAACGCATTTTTTTTATCTCTTTATTGTTAATTTTTTTTCTTTCATTATATGTTTTTTTTTTTTTTTTTTCTTCTATCTCTTATATTAATTTTAGTTAGGCTTTTAAAAGGGTTGGATGGAAGAGATTGCCACAGGCAATAACCCCGCCCTTTAGGTAGGACATTTTTGTTATTTTCTTTTTTACTCATTTATTTTGTCATTTGTTTTTTTTTTCTTTCTTAATTTTATACTGTTACCATTGTACTTTGTCCTCCTAATAAAGCTTAAAAAAAAAAAAAAACGCACCGCGCTAGCTGCAACACAGCTTATATGAAATCAACAGAGGAACGTTTTTTTTTTTGCGTTTGAAGGATATACCTACCTATGGAGTGAAACAAAATGCAGGACAGTTTTTTTACTGACACTGATTAATATAATTTTATTATTTGTGGAACTCTTTTTATAATTGAAATATTCTCAAATATTTCTCAATTATGAGTTGGCTTTGTATTTATTAACAGTACAAAGTATATAATTTTAAAATGTCAATTTTTTTTTAGTTTTCTTGTAACATTGAATAATTTATAATTATTGGTAGGGGTAGTGGTCTCATAATACTCAATGAAATGTCCTGACAGCCCCAAGTTTGTTTGTTCAACTTCATAAATTGTTGACTGTCATGGAATATTGTCCCCTTTCTTATGATTTCAGGGTTTCACATGTGCACAGTGACAATGGTTTTTACTTGAACATTCTGGTTGTTGAAAGTTCAGTAGATTTGGGTTGAACGAGATGAAACGAGCCATTTCCTAGATAAAAGAAGACCATGTATTGTTTTTTTCTCTTATGAGTTACTAATTATTTAGCCCACTTTCTATGATTGATTCTCCCAACTTGTAAATATAATAGTATTTACACTAAGAGTACAAAACGCAACCACCTCTAAATTGAAAAGGTAACTACTCATTCAAATTCTTTTCTAGACCTTAAATTATTTATCTTCTTTCTCTTACCTTTACATGCTGGCCCAGTTTTTTAAAATTCTGTAGTTTTCACCTTATTTACAAATTTTGGCGTTTTCACTTTTTCTTTTGTGAATAGTTTGTTTAAAAATCATCCTATGCAGCACAGTACCTAATCAACTTGTCTCATGTTCTTGAGTAGCAGGACTCTTCATTACCTTGAATTTTATCTCTTGGAATTATTTGTTTGGAATTTTCCATTTGAATCCAAGCGCGCGATTAGCTCAGTGGTTAAGCACTCGCTTGCCATGCGGAAGGTCCTGGGTTCGATCCCCCGTGCCGAAAAAATTGTATTATTAATTTAGTTACTATTGTTTGTAAGGGATACCTTCCGGTGCGCTCGTGTTGACCCAGCACCTAATTTTATTGAGAAGTATTGTGTCACTTCTCGCCCATCAGAGGGGAGGCATACTACGGGATGGGCAGACTATAACACAGACCACAAGCATCTACAGTATTTCGTAGCCTGTTGTCTGGCTACGAAACAAAAAATGCTGTAAAACACTCATCTTAAAAAAAAAACCAAAGTAAATCAGGCCAAAATCATGCATAGTGAGTGATCAATAAACTTTTTACTTATGTTATTATGTTGATATAAGAAAAATCTGTTTCAAGAATTTTGTTACTTGGGCCAGAGTGTACCTACTTCATTTTTCTCTATCGATCAAAATGACAAAGCAAATCTTGAAAAGTCTTTGTTAAAATTAAGAAATTTCAATATTCATGTCAAAGAACTTCTTGGTTGTCAATAGAAAAAAGAGGGGGGGGAGGGGGTGTTTCATTAGGTATTCTTTTTTTCCCCTTGATTATACTCGCAAAAATATGGTTGTTTGTACATCTGTGAGTGAGAATGGTGACATCAAAATTGAGAGATCCCAATTTTAAGAAATATTTTAACTAGTGAATACATAACCAACATTACACAACACACTGGACATGGAAAGAGCCCAGAAATTGCTTCTGGTCGTCCACAAGGGTTAATGCGCCATCAATCCTTCCACCACCATGACACAACTATCATGGACACGAAAACTAACTCGTGTAAAATCAGCTAATTTGAAATTATCTTGAAAGGTACAGAACCTTAAAATAAAGGTTAAGGTTAAAATAAATAATATCCAAGAAATTGAATTTTGTTGGTCCAAAAATCTTCCTATCACAGTAAGAAAAATCCCTGCAATGCAACTTTAAATTCCAGTTATTTTATATTAATACATTCTGTGTGTTGGTGAGAAGACCAAGTTGGTAGATTTGGAAATAATATATCCAAGCAACATAACGTGCATTACCACTAAATCTACTCAAATAAGAAATTTCCAGAAAAAAGTGTGTTTTTTTTTACAACAAGCAAGCATAGAAAAGACAAGAGAAGCTATTTATTGTTTAATTTTTTCCATTTTTATCTTCACACATCCTCAAAATATCAAGAGATACATATCATTGATTTTGCATGATCATATTTTTTCAAGGACATTTCAAACAGAGCAATCAATATGTTCAGTCCCCACTTATCTCTCGAACACACCATCCTGTTCTTACAACTGTTTTGAGGAATACTGGGAATTCTTCTAAAGTAATTTAAATATCTCGAAATTTACAATCTCAATTTTAATGAGAAGATTTAACTATTCAATTTTTTTGCCCGAACTTTACCAAGCTTTTTCAAATCTAAGTTAATGTTCTGTCTGTTAATGAACATGGCTAATATGTAAAGTAAGAAAAAAATTTAGAGCAAAACTCCTTTGAAATGGGAAAGGTATCTAATTGGCATGATAATTTCAAATGAAGAACCCTGTAAAGCAACAATATGGAACTATTTCTTAATCCTGAAAATTCTTGGGCTACTCAAAATATAATCTTTGTATCTTCAGCATATAATTGTCTTATCCATAACAAGTGACTTGCAGATGACTTGATAAACGAAATGTGCAGAAGTAATACTTCAGATGGACCGTTATGACATACAGTTAGGTGCAAAAGTGATACAATAAATTTCGATTCTGTGAACATGTAATTATATCTTTTGTTTGTGTACCTAAATGAATGCAGTTTTTTTTATGTATATAAATGTCGTATTCTTTAGACATATTTAGCAAAAACTAAAGTAGGAAAAAGTCAATAAATAAAAATAGAAAAATGAATTTCATTCGATGTCCGAGTGGATCACTTTTGCAACTTTCGTCAGAACCCAAAAATTTATCACGAAGAGGTGAATTTCTTGAATTATTTTTTTCGGGCAGTTACTTTACGACCTTTGTCTTGTACATTCTTCGAAAAATTCAGTTCCATAACATCTCTTGTCGCGATGAAATCAAAAATATCTATTTTTAGTGAAAGTGTGAGATATTACCTAATACAAGGCTTATCTAACCGTGAAATTGCAAAAAAGTTGAACCTCAGTTATGCCACAGTGCAAAGAATTCGGCAGCTGCACAAAGATGTACCTCAGAAGCCGAAAGAAGGGCGACCAAGAAAGCTCACAGCTCAAGATCACAAGAGGCTTGTTAGATATGTCATCACAGGTCGGACCACAACTGCATCTGAAGCTGCTGAAGCCCTCAGAAGTGATACTGGTGTCAGTGTTAGCAAGTGGACAATAGCTCGAGCACTGAAAAGGTCTCATTTCAACGCAATCGAGAAAAAGAAAAAACCACTTCTGAGTAAGAAGAATATTGAAAGAAGAAAGAAATTCACCAAGACCTACGAGGATTGGTCCGTTGAGAAATGGAAGAATGTAATATGGTCCGATGAGTCAAAAATCAACCGATATCACACTGACGGACGGCAATGGGCTTGGAAAAGAAGTGGTGAGACCCCCCAACCTAGAGATTTTATCCAGACTGTGAAACATGGGGGTGGAAACATCAAAGTTTGGGGCTGTTTTAGTGCACATGGAGTGGGGCCAATACGCAAAATTGATGGTAACATGAATAAAGAGATGTACCTAGACATTCTCAAGACTCAAGTGAGTGAAACAGTTGACTTTATGCCTTGTCCCAATGAAGAAGTTGTGTTCCAGCATGATAACGACCCCAAACATACAGCTAAAATAGTGAAGAGCTGGTTAGGTGAACAAAAATTTTCAATCCTAGAACACCCTGCACAGAGTCCTGATGTAAATCCAATTGAAAATCTGTGGTCATATTTGAAGACACAACTTGTGAAGGATTATGATTCACCTCCATCAAATTTGAAGATACTTTGGGAGCGTGTGCAACAAACATGGTACAATATTCCAATTGACTACTGTGAAAAACTAGCCATTGCCGAAGAGGATTCAAGCAGTGAAAAATGCCAGAGGACTCTGGACAAAATACTGAGGCCACTTTCCCTGGGGGAAAGTGATCGGAGCAAAAGTGATCCAAATATTTTTCTGTTAATTATCAATATTATTATTTTTGTTCTTTCATTTTCATTGTAAATAAAATTGTTTATTTGTTGGAAACAACATGTTACATCATTCAATAAAAATCTGTATTAATTTACCTATTACACCATTAAGTAAAATCAAGTTATTGAGGACATCTAAATTTATTGAATCACTTTTGCACCTAACTGTACATGGGGAAAATGGAATCAAACACCTTAATCTTAGAAATTTCATGTTGCATGTCGCGAATCTCTCAGTCACGTTTGTGTACCTACTTGATGTTGCCTTGTGCTTGATCGAAGATATTTCGGTATAATCCAATGGCATTTTAAAATAACGTCAATTTTAAATGTAGACTCGTCATCGTAAAAAGGATTCCTGGAAGATAGAAACTCATAATAGTAAGGACCAGGGTATACCTACTTAAAAAAATATTAGGGCTGGTTGTTTTAAGAACAACCTAATTATATTTACTACTGAAATATTACCTTCTATGAAATTCAAACGAAAGTGTTCTTAGGAAAGGTATGTATATCGTTAACAGCTGTGTCATCAAGTAAACGAAACTTTTATGTAGGTACTAAGTTTCGCTGTAGACTCTTAGGAGAAAAAAAATCGGAACTTACGATATGCAAAGGTAGAATATATCGCAACTTTAAAAAAAGAAAAAATCTAAACACCTCTGTGAGAGCTAAATCTAGACTAGTATCAGATAAGAGTCGAGGCTTAGGGCCGAATTATAAAACAGGATTAAAGTTATAAGCAAAGTTGTCCCTCAACTTTGGCTATAGTGCCCTGTGATTGGTTGAAACTCCGACTTGAGGTCATGTGTGGTTCATCTTAACTTAAATCCTGTTTCATAATTTGTCCCATGGAGCCTAAAAATAAAATATGAGTACAGCAAAGATAAGCTAGACTGTCCCTCATGTCGGTGTATGTTGTGCTGTGATGGTCAGTCGGTCTGATTTTTTGTTTTAATCCTATTACAACCCTATTTTACAATTGGTCCACAGAATTTGGCTTATCTTAACACAAGACGAGACATAACTCTGTTTCGTCTCAAGAAACCGGAAACATTTCTCGTTTGTTGAATAATGAAACCACTTTTTCATGGAACGAGCCTGGGGTATGTTAAGTCTTGTCTTGGGTTCATCTCTCTCTAATCGAATAAAAAACTATAGAGTAAAGTACTATTATTTTTATAATAAGTAAAATATAATTTTATTCAGCAAAAGTGTTAGAACTGCAGTCGAACCTGGATATAAGAGAATTCAAGGAACCGAAATGTCTTTCTCTTATATCCAGGTTTCTCTTTTAATCGGGTCTTAAACTTATTTTTTTCTTAAGAGGAGAGTTAATTTTTTCACATTGTTAATTTCGCTGCCATAAGGCAAAACAGTCACTTGAGAATTTTGAATCTTACCCATCCCTTACTATAACTTTCTTTTATGGGCAGAAAAGACTTGGACTTAATAACCTAACTATTAATGTTCATTTTAATCACGTGTGATTAACTAGAAGGATTAAACGTAATATTTTTAGGAATAAATTTATGAACACAAAATTGACACCCAACAAAGGCTATTCATCTATCATATTCAGCAAACATGAAAAACGGATTGAATCGAGAGAAATTATCAAATTCACATAACAGATCTACACTAGGCTGAGTCTAAAATACATATTCTGCTTCTTCTAATCTTTAATGGGAAGCTAGTTAACTGTCTTCATATGTTCTTACCGTCAAGTTGTATTAATCCTTAGAGAGAAACAGTTAAAATTTATTGTTTTAACGAACTGCTAGAATTTTAGTTGCCTTTCGGACACAGCATTAAAATCAACCATAGACTTTTTATTAAAAAAAAAAAAAAAAAAATACATAATCGTAAGATAATGTATTTCTGAAATTATTTCATGTAGAAAAAAAACAGAGTTTATTAAGAGTGGAAGCACCATACTATAATTCACTTGATAAATCGTATAAAGGAAAGATAATATTGCCAGACACGTTCAATGTAGGCTCTAATAATTACCAGAAAAGTACACTGTATTTTTCTCAAGAACGCATGAGTGTCCCAATCATACCTCTTCTCATATTGAATTTCCATTTTTCTTTTTTACAGAGATCTGTAAAATGGAATAATCAATATTAGAACGAGTGCTATTGATTGGGAACACATAGAGCTATTTACTTATTGAAAATCAAATCATAAAACACCCCCGAGTATTTCAACCGGAACCATGGGTACTGTCCATGCCAAGGAGATCCCGTCTCGTGGGACGGATGACGTGGAGGATGATAGTAGCGACGCGTTGCTAAGCCACGTGGTGGTGGCGCCTGCCAGGGTAGATAGGGTCAAGATAGAGGGCGTCTCACGCACCTATGATGACATCATCACGGACTCGATCAAACAAACAGACATATTCAAGTCGAGCACATTCGGGCAGCTGATCCTGCAGTGCCATGAAGTGAGGAGTCAGCTGGAGAGGCTCCAGTGCTTCCAGCAAGTTCAGATAGAAGTGGACGCCAGTCAAGGCCCGGACGCGACGCCTGACCATGGCTACGAGATAACCTTTAGAGTGAAGGAGTTGAGACGGTACAGAGCGGGGGTGACCACGAGTATCGGAAACAACGAGGGGTCCGTGGTCGTCTGGGGGAAGATGCCGAACCTTCTGGGCGGGGCGAGACGGCAGAACTGAGCTACAACTATGGAACCAAGTCCTTGATTTACAACCTCACGCTGAGGAAACCGTTCTTCGGGCCGATTGACTCGATGCTGTCTGGCTCCCTCCTCCGCCAGGTGAATGAGATGCCCGCCTCTAGCTGCAAGCTGTCCGAGCAGGGCCTCGTGTTGGACTACGCCATTCTGTTCCCCCACATCAGGAACTCCATCGAGTGGAATGGTCTAATCCGGGAAATCTCGCCGGCCACTCGCATCACACCATTTGCTATCCGTGAGAGCGCAGGCTACACGCTCAAGTCTTCTCTCAAGTTCATCACTGCCCTGGACAAGCGCGATGACAAGATCCTGCCTCGCAGCGGCCCCTTCCTCCAGAGCAGTGTGGAGTTTGCCGGGCTGGGCGGGGACGTCGGGTTCCAGAAGTACTGCACGCTGCTGCAGATGAACTATCCGCTCGGGCCTTACATCACCACACAGGCCTCACTCGATGCAGGACTCCTCGGCAGTTTCTCGCAGGACAAAACCTTCACTCTGTGCGATCGCTTCTTCCTCGGGGGGCCCATGAGTCTGCGCGGGTTCTCTCACTATGGCGTGGGGCCCAAGTCGGACGGTAGCTCCCTGGGGGGCACCGTGTACTGGCAGGGCGCCTATCATATTTACACCCCGCTGCCCTTTACCAAACCCAAGAAAGGTTCTTTTTCGGATAACTTCCGACTAAATTTCTTCGCGAATGCCGGTTGTATTCAGGACATAGGCGCGAGTGAGTTGACGCAGAAGTGGCGCAAGCTAGGCGAACAGCTGCGCGTCTCGTATGGCATCGGGTTGGCTATCAGATTCGCGGGCATGGCGCGGGTTGAGATCAACTACTGCATCCCTCACAGCTACCTGCGGGAGGACAGTGTCATACAGGGCATGCAGTTTGGATTCGGCATCACCTTCATATGAGCAGGTGCATGGTTCTGTTGCTAGTCGTTCTCCTCCTGTAGTTGTTGTGTAGAGTCTCTTTCTCTTGGTGTTATAGGATAGATGGAACAGTTATTTGAGTGAGAACATTACAAGTTAGAACATGAGTAAGCATTAGGCTACTGTTCCAACTGAGACAAGATCACGTCTTTAAACTTGAAGAGCTTTGAGTGATATACCTTGGTACTCTATTTGAACCTGATCAGTCTTTGTAGAACTTTGAAATTTAGGGGTAAATTAATAATTAATTACGATACATAAATAGTAAATGGGAACTCTTTTAATAATCCATTACTGTCCGTCAATTTGAGAAGTTTCAACTCTCTAATGGAGACTTGAAAAACTTCCCTAGTTATCTTGATTTATTGGTGACAACAGATTTCTAGTGTAATATCAAGTTGTTGGTTTCACCTATGACTGGGTCGGGACACTCCTATTGTTTCCAGGCTTCAAGTGAGAAAAATAACTATATTAATGATTATTTATTATCTTATGTTAGTCAAGGAATAAAACGCGTATTTTTTGTTATTGTCGATGAAACAAGATCAGAGCGCTACACTTAGGTTTTACAGACAGGTAATAATAATGAATAATATCGCCTTTATTATGCTACCCGACTAGGACTGTGCCATTAATCCAGCCGTAATCCTAAAACGTATTATTATGTTGTCATTGCTGTCAAAATCTCAAATGAGAGGATATCCTGTCATGTCCAGGTTGGGTTTTGAACCTGCAACCTGTGGATTATCAGACCGACGCGCGACGCTTACGCGACGCCTTAACCTCTGGGCTACCGTTAACAGCTATAGCTCAGAGTGATACTTATTTCACATTCGGTTTCTCAAAAAGTAATTTAAATACCCTAACTTTAAAACTGGCTTTGTTACTCAACCACTGTAGGTATTAAATTTATAATTCAATACCTATTTTAAAAGTTTTCTCCTGCTACTGTTAGATTCTCTTTTTTTTTTTTAAGTGGAAAATATTTCTCTTCAATTCAACCTATTTAAATGTACCTTATGTATTTTCAAAATAAATCGACTTTGCGACCCAGTTACCTATAGTCAGGTTACCACTCCGAACAATCTAAAATGTATGTTCTTATTTTGAAAGAATAATTTTCCTCTGAATATAGGCTGAGGCGGTTTGGACATGTAGAGCGAAGAGATGAAAACCATGTAAGAAAGAGAATTGAAGGTTTTGAAATAGTTGGTAAAAGAGAGAGACGGAACAAATATGAGAAAGAGAGACAAATTTGAAGAAAAAAAATGAACTTAAGATAGGAAAGGAAAAGATTCATTAAGATTTTGTCTGTGCTGCAGACCATTGGGTATTTCAAAAACCATCATGGTAAATAAATCTACCAAGAGAATCAATTGTCAAAATCATTCGATGCCGATATTTCTTGTTCCGGCCTTGAGAAAATTAACGGGGAGAAATACAAAATTTACGATAAGTAATTTCTTTCAAATCATGGTACATATTACAATTATAATAATATTTACAGAAAAATGTCCACTGTTCGTTTACTTTATTAAAAGTTCAACTGATACCGTTTGAGTAACTGCTGCCGTTATAACATGCCCTGAATTTAAACTCGGTATTTTATTTATTTACTTACACTTTATTTTTTTATACAAAACAATCAACAATATTAACAGAGATAAAAAAAAAAAATTAACAGGATTTACAAAATAAAGTATAGAAGAAGAAAAATATTTAAATTTAAATGTACAATTGTCTTGTAATCCGGGGCAAAGTTAATGCCTTAGGCATTCTCTGCCACTCGGTAACCGTTGTTTAACAAAAAGAAGAATGTTAAACGATATTGAACACAAATGGTCGTCGGAACAGTCATCTGGTTAAAACTCGTAATAGTTATAATCTGAAAATGCGTCACAAAATTCTTCAACATAAGGCACACGAGTTCTTTGTGTCAACCATTTATAGCTTGCGAGACATGGATTAAACTTACCAAATCATTTTTTTTCCTCACTAAAAGTTAGTTTAATTATTAATGCTAGAAGTAGCAGACGTTCCTTGAGTAATTTTAAAGTTGCATATTATTTTATTAAACAAGGAAAGTTCTAATTTCCGTCGAATTAAAGGATCAACTTTTGTTTATGAATTCCGCCACAAGACGAAGAAATCCAACATACTGCACCAATTAGATGAAAAAGAGGTTCTCAGCTTGTAAGTGAAGAGTTCATGACTTGAGACAAGACAACCTAACCGAACCGATTTGTTAGATTTTGACTTGCAAGAAAAGTTCATAGATTTTAGTTTTCCATGTTACCTGTCTCAAATGCCTTCCTTCATACATAAAGGAATTTCTTTTAGCATTAAGGGCTGTATTCAACTAATTGCGTAGTTAAAGCACCATTGTAAGAACTCGAGAACTGAAAATTAATTCCTACCACTAAAATTTTGTAGGTAAAACTTCAACGAGTACATTTACATTGTTTTGACGAAACATGCCAGGCATTTTTCAAATAATTGAACACAGTATTTTTCTTAAATGAGAGCTAGTATAATGGCGCTCTTCTAAATTTACGCTCACAGTCATAAATTTCCACCAACATAATGTATCTTGTCCCCAAGTCAACTAGATTTTGCTTTCACAAACCAAGTTAGAATTGTGTTTACGTTTTTGTTTGGTTGCAGACGTAACGCGAATTCTTGGTGACACCCAATCCGTCTGGCTAGAAAAATTAACCCCAAACGTTCACATTCACAAGCTGTAGCCTTTGCAAAAGATTCGTCTCAAGGCATCAAGTCTTCTTGGATTCCGCGATTATATCTCAGCTAGAAATAGATAAAAATCCCTTGGGCCCTCAACTTACGCAAGACAAGATTCTCCTTAGTTTCTTTTGAGTTAACATTGTCTAGTGTGAGAAAGAAATTGTATCAAGGTAAGATTATTCGCCTAGGATACCAAAGATTCCTTCGCTTTAATCAGGTTATCTTTTACTTTTTGTTGTAATTAGGTGGTAAGAGAACTGGGGTTTCTAGAAAGTATCTCAGCAAGGTATTTCTTTGGAATTGCAACACGGGCTTTTTCTTTTTTTTTTCGAGTATCACATAAGAGTTTGAATTGAGACTGGCTCAGCGCTAGACTGGCGCCCATGCTATGAGTCGGGCCGGCTCCAGTCGCTCCCTCTTCAGTCCCCCGCACCGCAAGGACTCGACCAGCTCCTTCCTCCCCCCTCCTGTCACCCACAAGACCTGCATGTCTGCCGCGGCCAAGCGCTTCCTCTATGTGAGGCGGCTCTTCAAGTTCGATCAGATGGACTTTGAGTTCGCCCTTTGGCAGATGATGTACTTGTTCATATCGCCTCAGAAGGTGTACAAAAATTTCAACTACCGCAAAGAAGCGAAGAGTCAGTTCGCCCGCGATGACCCAGCGTTTTTGGTCCTTCTGGCCGGATGGCTTGGTCTGTCCTCGCTCGTGTTCACCCTCAACTTTCACCTAGGCTTCTGGTCCTTCTTCAAGTTCCTGCTGTACTTTCTCTTCGTGGACTGTATCGCGGTGGGCCTTGTGATTGCCACGTTCCTCTGGTATCTAACCAACAAGTATCTGATTAAGAATCAGTACATCGGGCAGGACGTGGAGTGGGCTTACTGCTTCGACGTCCACCTGAACGCGTTCTGTCCCATGCTTGTCATCTCCCATATTGTTCAGCTTATCTTCTACAACATTTTCTGGGACCATAGCTGGTTCCTCCCCGTGTTGCTAGGCAACGCGCTCTGGTTTCTGTCGCTCAGTTACTACGTGTACATCACTTTCCTCGGCTACAACTCCCTCCCCATCCTGCACACCACCCAAGTCATCCTCTTGCCCCTCATCCTCATTTTGATCAACTTCGCTATCTCTATGCTGGCGGGCTGGAATATGAGCAAGTCGCTTCTAGACTATTATCACTATCGCGCTTTCTAAGAGTCCTAGGCACCCCTCTATGTTATTGTGATCTTCTTGTAAATATGCGTATACATAAATAGTTAGTTTATTACTTTGTTAATTTTCTTTTTGTACTGACAAATTAAAGCTCTATTTGGAAAATAATATTTATGAAACAATGTTCCTAAATTTTAAATTTATTTATTCTTCACCGTCGTCGGGTACAAGTGAATTTTTTGGCCCAATATAAACGAATCTGAAGAGAAGTAAGTGTAACATTAGCGCTCACAAGTACGTGATACGTGAATAATAATAATGTGGTCAAATCTACAATATAGCATTTCTCCAGTGTACGTGTAGACTGTAGACTCATACTCAATTTAGAAAATTCAACTCATAATTGGCTGAACTTTATTTTACCAGCTAATCAGCACTTACGTTTTCTCATGAAAGACACGTGTGATGTAGACATCACACGTCATGACCTATAATTTTAAGAAGGCTGGTTTGACAAAAATGTGAACCTTTTAAAACTCGGTTGAGATAGATGTACATGGATTATGGTACGTATGAGATTAGATTTTTTCTTCTTCTTAATATTGAAATGTACGGAGTAGAAATTTTACAGACCCAATGACGTAACTGCAAGAACAGCCTAATGTTCGCTGTTGTAACTACCCCAAGCCAGAATAAGCTCCTTCCCGTTGTGCTAGAAGAAACAATGCCTCCCATGTAGACTGAGTAAACTCATAGCACTAAATTTTTCCTTGCAAATTATTCGGACGTCTGAATTTAGAACCCGCAATACTGTCTCCCACTGAGTGCAATATTTTGTTTTAGGGGAAGTGATGTTGACATTTTGTTTTAAATGGTAAGTGATGATTTCAGTTGATTCTAAGGGAAGAGCGGAGCATAATAAGTTGCTTGACAAAATGTTGCACTCAGTTGTATCCAGGCCTTATTATCACACGTTAACCAATCGCTGAACCATGAATTATATTCTCTTTCAACATTTTATGTTTCTATGTTTTGGCCATTTTTTACTTTGGGGTGCGACAAGACCTATCGGCATCTACATATTATGTCTATTGCACTCACTTTCAAAAGTTACAATTTTCCCACCTAAATAGTATTTCTTCTCACTTTGGAAATTCTTATCACCATGTTGAACAGCAGTGAAAATGATATTGGCTAATCTACCACGAAGTCAAATTTCGATTGTCTATTAAATAGGATTAAATAGGACTGAGGTCATTACATTATTCATTCACACATAAAATCATTTTTGCATGAAGTTTAAGACAACACTGAGGGTAAAGTTCACCTAATCTCAATCAAAACAACGAGTCTTAACTTAAGAAAGTAAATACGTCCGAGCACTTTTCACGAAACATTGAAAAAGATCTTGGAAATCTACTCAAGTATAGCCATATTTAAATGAACAGAAAATTTTCTCTTCAGTCATCATATTCAATGAAAACATTGGAACCAAGTGTGACAATTCGCCTCTGACAACACAAAGAGGCGTAAACCACAAATTTTTTAAATCGTTTTTATTGCTTAGATTGAGTCTACTTGTGCTATATTTTGTTCTCACAAATAGACGTAACCCAATTATAATCCAAAAAAAAAAATACAACAAAAATTAAAATCAGGCGTATCCCTCATTTTCTCTTTTTCAGACAAATAAAATAGGCCTAAATCGGTAGTCACAGTTAAATAATCAAATTTGGCAACAGAAAAAGTTCGTATGGTCATTCACGGGTACAGGGAAGTGATAATGTTCCTACCGTGAACAGAAAATTTATGCACAAGAAAACTCATTTTGGCTCTCCTGTAAAATTTCGAATATGTGGTTTACGCCTCTTTGTGTTGTCAGAGGCGAATTGTCCGACACCTTGATGATTTTAAAACAAAATTTTGACCTGATCAAATATTTTGCCCATCGCCCAGCCTGGTTGGGGCCAGAAATAGTCGGCATCACGAGGGTTAGAATCTGAGTGGTCACCCACCAGTCCTCTATCTCGATGGACATTGCTTAACTTCAACAAATTTACGAGACCTGGTGTGTGCAACATGTTATCGACCCTGGCTTCTATCGATTGTTTACTGGACTGGCGATTAGTTAAACAAAATACCTACCAATCATCCTTTAAATTTACACAAATGATTTGGTGCCGTTTGGAGTTCACTCATCCTGAAAGAAAAAGAACATATTCTGTATTTATAAAAATGGTAGGGATGGAATAAAACGGGGATTTATGAACGGAAACTGGGGATTTCAGATTCTCTAATTAAATTTTAAAAATACGAATGCGTTTCAAAGTTCCAAATAGAAAATTGCTTTGATATCGAGTTTTATAAACTAACAAAAGAACAAATTTAGGCCTTAAAGGTAGACAAATTTGTAATGTAGGTACACAGGGTAAAGTGATGGAATCGATAAAGTGTAAAAAGGAGATAATTTTTGTTTGTTAATCTTGGATTAAGAGGTTAAATTTCGCTCGGTAGAAAATTTACACTAGGATCACATATTGAGTTAAGAAAGGAACAAATTTAGTAAAATGCAAAAAAAAATACTTTTTCAATTATTATAAATTGATATAACCATCAAAGAAAGTTAGCTTTTCAGGTACAGATTATTCGGTATTGAGATTCAAGTCAGGACATACATAAATCTAGGTTCTTGCTTACATCTAAAAAAAAGTGTTTATTGTTGTTTGAGGTAGACACTTTCAATAAATTGAAGGCAGATAAGACCAAAAAAAATTATGTGTTAGCAATAGATACATTATTTGAATGGCCTACCTTTATATCTCAAGGCTAGAATAGAACAAAGCGTTAGAAATAAATGATTTTAGTGTCACATTAGTGTCAATTGATAGGTCGCAGTTGAAGCATTAAGAGATGCAGAATTTCTGGAATATTATGCAGCTTTGTGAAGTTGTGTACCTATGACTGTTTATGTGTATATTTAGCCTTATAGGGTGTCTATGATGCTTTAACATCACGTTTAAAAGATTTATTATTCAAAATAACACTAAACTCTTCCACAAAAGTATAAGAAAAATCTTTAAATCTAATTAATCGTCACAAGTTATCTTAATTTTGGCTAGTCAGAAATAATACATTACGGAATCAATTATTGAGAGTCAGCCATGTACCATGTTAAAAAGCTATAACTTAAAAAAGTTAACAGTAAAATCTCAGTTCGTTAAATTAATTCACAAATCGAACTTCAGTATTCGAAAATCGATTACTGATGTTTTTGACTTTGATAATCGAATTGGGATACTGCTGAGGTTGGTGGATTTCTAAACTTTCCGGCTGCCAAAAGTCTTCGTCAATCCTTCCACCGTAGTAAAGCTCAGGTATATCACAATGTACAATATCGAATGCACACATAAAAGATTATAAAAGCGTGTGCTTAACCACATCAGTGGTTAAGCACGCGCTCGCCATGCGGAAGGTCCCGGGTTCAAACCCCCGCTCCTTGGTTAAAGTTGTTTGTAAAAGATACCTTCCGGTGCGCTCGTGTTGACCCAGCACCTAATTGGGAAGTATTGTGTCACTTCTCGCCCATCAGAGGGGAGGCACACTACGGGATGGGCAGGCTACAACACAGACCATAAGCGTCTACAGTAGCTCCTGTTTCATGGCTACGAAATAAAAAAGGCTGTGAAACACTCATCGTAAAAAAAAAATACAGAGGACTAGTTTTTAATTTTATCGAGTTTCACAAACATACAACCACCTTAATCTCCCTCACTCATGGAGAGGAAACCCCCATCCCTCATTTTATATACTCGGACCAAAAAACAAGTTCCGCTGACTGTGAGGCTACATTATGTCTACTGGGTTTTCGTAGACCTGTTACCAATACTTCGCCATGGATATTTCCTCTTCAGTATTCTTATCTCTGGAAGATACTACATAACACTCAACACCCATCAAGAACAAATACAGTCAAACCAGGATATAAGAGAACAATTTTCAGGTTAAATTTACCTCTTTACAAGGAAAAATAACCCTTCATAAGAGAAACCTGGTGATAGAGAACAAAATGTCAGTTCCTTGAGTTCCCTTTTATCCAGGTTCGACTGCTTTCACTGGAAATCAAAACTAAATGTCTGGTAAGAAGGGACTCACTTAGTCCTACAGAAAATAACACCATTATTTCGGTTTTGAACGAAACGCTGGGTATCTTGAGTTTCAATTAAGCAAAGTATTAACCTGTAATACTCCCATAGTTGCAAACCATGAGACATTTTCCAGACCAATTTTTATTTAATTTTTGTTAAATATGACTGTTAAGACCCCGCGAATGAAAATGTCTTTTGAAGACATAAAATCGAACATCCTGTATAAACTATTTCTTTGATACTAGCGCAGGGTTAATTGATGGAACGGAGTGTGGCCTCAGACAAACACGCCATCGGTAATAGTTGATTTTATTTTATTTTATTCTAGTGTATTTAGTGGAAGCGTGTTGTTAGTGCACCATTTTGACTTTTACTAGATTATGACGCCAGAACACTAAAACTGTCGTTTTTTTTTAGTATTTTGGAATATAAAAAGTTTAAAATTACAAAGAATGGAATTCAATATACATTTTTTAACTATTCAAATTCCCCTCATCCAAGAAAAATGCTGTTAGATTATTTTAAGTCCAAATTTTATTTTCAAAATTTGGACTTTTGAAAATAAAACATGTCCAAATTTTGAAAATAAGACATGAAAACAGCTTTCATGCTATATTTTCAAAATGGTGATAAATGGATTCGAAGTGATCTAATTATGGAAATTAAGAAAAAATGATTCTAAAGATTTAAACGAATCTAAAATGCACATTACGATTGATATACATTGGCTGTAATGTTAAGAATATCGACTCTACATGGCTGGCTGGTAAAAAAAGTACTAGAAATACCAAGAAAGCAACTATTAATATCGAGTGAAATTCCTTCCTGATCAACATAGATCCTCTGGTTCGGATAGTGAGATTTCATGTATGCTGATTTGGAGAAACTATTCACAATGTATCACATTTTCTTCTTTGTTGAGCACAATGGAATCTTTAAAATAATGATGGTAGGTAATAATTAACCACTTTTTCTACTTCTTACGTTGAAAAAAGTTCATTAAGTACCTACTAACTAAATAATAAGTAAGCAATTTGAAAGAAGAAAAAAAAGCTATTTGCCGGAGTTCTACGATTAGAAGTGTAAATGTGTGTACTGTTTTCTTATCATAATTATAAATCTTCATTTTAGAACGGGTACCTAATTGTACTTTGATAATTTTCAGACCCAAATAATTACATACCAGCGTTTGAATTTGATTTCATTTAGTTAATTCATAAATAATTCACCCAAAATAATTCTACCTTATTCTATTAAATGAACATAAAAAATTGTAAACTAATCTAAGCAATAGTGTATTATCAATGTCCTAACTACTAATATTATCCCATAACTGCGGCAGACTTATAAAAGCGCATCCCCACCAGTGTTGATCAACAATTTTGCCTGCAGTGGGGACGTGTTAAAAATTTAGGTGAAGATCAACATTGTTGAACAACATTGGTCGGAATGGTTGGCTATCCTATGGTGGCGTAGGTAATGAGTTAATTACTGACAGTTTCGGTAGAACCCGGTGAAAGTTGATCTAACGAGTGTCGCACAGCAGAAAAAACATTGGATTAAAGTCGTGAAAATTAAATATGAGGTATTTGTTTAATATTTCTAAGTCCACAGAAATCTTAAATCATAAAATTACTGTGTAATAATTTATTCATTTCTACTTGGTAAATATTTCATAACTATATTTTTTAAAATTCCAAATCATTTTTCTGTTCAAATCAAAATGATGCTACACATTTGATTATTTGAGTTTAATTCAGGTTAGTTGGTAATTTATATTAATCATTTTCAGCTCGCTCGATTGGTTGAACTCGTCAGCAGATTCCATTTGCAGATCAAACATGAAAATGAAAGACACAGGTTCTGAAAACGCAAC
The DNA here is from genome assembly GCA_024516035.1 of Bactericera cockerelli. NCBI lineage: Eukaryota > Metazoa > Arthropoda > Insecta > Hemiptera > Triozidae > Bactericera > Bactericera cockerelli. The sequence continues at coordinate 36,388,682 of CM044959.1, forward strand.
TCGAAGATTCAAGCGGTTGAAAAGAAAAATGGAAGTCGCCCAAATCACGCTCTTAGATGGTTCTATTTTAAAACTCAGTATTGAGCCAAAAGCCAAGGGTAGTGAGCTGTTCGACAAAGTGTGTTCTCACTTGAATCTCCTGGAACGTGATTACTTCGGGCTGAATTACGATGCTGAGGATGACCCAAACTGCTGGCTAGAAATGGACAAACGAATCGCCAAAGTTTTTAAAAATGAACCATGGGACATGAACTTCGCCGTAAAATTCTACCCGCCAGACCCTGCGCAACTACAGGAAGATATCACGAGGTATCAGTTGTGCTTGCAGATCCGCAATGACATCCTCAGAAGTAAACTGCCCTGCTCCTTCGTGACCTACGCGCTGCTGGGCTCCTACCTGGTGCAGGCGGAACTAGGGGACTATGACCTGGGGGAGCACAAGAACAATCCGGACTATCTGCGAGAGTTCAAGCTAGCCCCCCACCAGAGCGCGGAGCTGGAACAGAGGACCATGGAGCTACACAAGACACACAAGGGCCAGACACCGGCCGAGGCAGAGCTAAACTACCTGGAAAATGCCAGAAAGCTGTCCATGTACGGGGTGAACCTGCATCCCGCCACGGACTCAGAGGGGGCGGACATCACCCTGGGCGTCAGTGCCACGGGCGTGCTGGTGTACAGAGAAAAGCTACGAATCAATCGTTTCGCATGGCCCAAGATACTAAAACTGTCCTACAAGCGACACAATTTCTACATCAAGATCCGCCCTGCAGAATACGAGCCGTACGAATCGTCTATCGGTTTCAAGTTGGCAAATCATAGAGCCGCCAAGACCCTATGGAAGGTCTGCATCGAGCACCATACGTTTTTCAGGCTGATGGCTCCCGAGCAGCCCCTGAACCTGGGCTTGTTTCCTCGGTTTGGATCAAAGTTCCGCTACTCCGGCCGCACGCATTACGAGTCAAGGCACATGCCGATCGAGAGGCCGGGACCACGTTTCAACCGCACGCTGAGTGGAAGATTCGTGAGCTCGCGAAGTATGGATGTACTCAGAGAGCATGAGGCTGAACAGTTCGGCATGGGCGAAGCCTTTGAGAAAAGTCTGACCATGCCTCATCCACAGAAATCCCTACATGACACCGACAAAAGTGACTCGTCACTCAAAAAATCTAAAAGAGTTCAAAAAATCATCAGTGGCGTTGCTGTATTCCCTGTCATGGGAAGAAAGAAGGACAAGAAAAGCGTGAAGAAAAACAATTTCTCTGAAGACGAGGAGAAAGAGAACCGCAACGACCAAAGCTTGAACACAGAAACCTCATTCACTTCAGAGTCTAAAGTTCTCGACTCTTCTTTAGACTCTCAGAAAAGTGACAGTCAGATATTGTCCGATAGAAAGAACAACGAAAAGGACGAATCTGTTAAGAGAAATAAATCTCGCAAATCGATGAGTCCTAGCAGTCTATTGACTCGACTAGGATCAATGAAACTGAGCAAGAACAAAGAGATCCACGACAAGGATGTTGTCAGGAGAATGTCCAGGGATACTGATGTTGATCAGCAAAAGGCCCCGTCCACACCTTCAAAGCAAATCGGTCAGAATTTCAAGTCTGCTCATAGTAAAACTCGGAAAACAACAGATGCTGTCGCTGAAAATCCCGGAATTCCTGAGAAAAATGATGCAGCAGAAAATTTGAAAGATAATGCTGATAAAAGTGACAACGGTATCACAGAGATGAAATCCCCCAGCATTGACTATGTGGAATCTGCGGGGTTAAAGGAGAAGCGAAGGAAAGAGTCGGCCCATGAGAACAAGAGAATCGTGAAGCATCTATTTGAAGCAAGTGACACTAAGAGTTCTGCTGTCTAGATTTATGCAGGGGTCCGTGGGTTCGCATCCCAACCTTGGGATAGTTTTCTTATTCATTAGAAATTTCTCATCATAAGAATCGCACAGATCGCACTCAAAGCAACACTGCTGATATAAATAGACTACTTGGAACTTATTATGAGTTTTTTTTTGGACATTCAAGATAAGATTTATTGTTTTCTAACCGCTATTATTAAGGCTTCATTCCACGTATACATACTTATTATTATTTCACGTATATATTAACATTCAGTATTTTCTAACTTATTATTATTTCACGTATATATTAACATTCAGTATTTTCTAGGGCATTTATTATGTTTGTTTTTTTATTGCACGCACAACATGACAGAATGAATATCTTATTATTATGAACAAAAACGATCAAATATTCGCTTGAAGGCAAAATTTCTTAGTTGTTTTAGAAATGAGAAAGTGAAACCAACATCATCTTTGAAAGATAAAGGCACCAAAATATCTAAAAAGACACTGATTTACATAATCAACAAATTTATAATTGCTTGATGGTTGTTGAGGGTTGACTTAGAATTCTAATGAAAATTATGTTCTAGTTACAATAGTGTATTTTTGCATCCTACGTTGAGTGATTAACTAGACAATGGCTTAAGGTCATTAATTAAATAATTACTTTCCAACTGAAACACATCCGTCCGTATAATTAGAGCTATATTTTTAATTAATTACTTATTTTTATACAAAATTTAACACCATATTTATTTATTCTAAGTAACTCAATTTTCCTTACAAATACAAATTTTCTTTGTTCATAAGTCGAACATAATCCAACCCTCTCCCCTTTTATTTAATTATTCAAGTTTCTAATTTAAATAAGATATGGCGTACCAAATTGAAGGAATTTGAAGCACAGGTCGAAGGATCCTAATGCTTGAACGAACCACCATCTTAAGCCGTCGCCGGCGGGTCAACTGATACAGATGTCAATACATTTTCTATTTATGCAAAAATGAGGCAAAAGAGTCACTTTACACTCACAGTCTAAAACAAAGTATCATTTAATAGAAAATCAGAAAAAAGCATTTTTTCTCAAGCGGAAAATTTCCCTCGCCATTCAGAGGGAAAACGCCATACAGAGCATATATTGGGCTCTTTGCCATCAAGTATCAATATGGATGAGATGTTCTACTCATTTAATGGTATAAAAACAATTTATCTTTCCCTATTTGGATCTACTAATTAATTATTTAGCTGAGTTCCTTGCGCAGAATTCATCAGTTTCCGCATGATCACTTAAGTTAAGCGACGCCGTCGTACGTGGATCGCGTATTCGAGACCCACCCGCAATTAACACGACCATTGAAGCCAATAATTGAACCTAGGCTACGCATAGCACACGCTCAAACCCCGCGTGGGAGATTCTACTTTTTTTAACTCATTGAATTGAATTGAATTTTTATTGTGATAATATACAATATTGTATGAACACAAATGCTTAAATCTAATATAATAATAATAATATTCTAATATAATTTGCTTAATACTAATATAATGATGATAAATTAAAAATTTAAAAAATTGAGCGGCAGAGAAAAAGTAGAGAGAAAGAGTAGGAGGGGGATGTAGGATTGGTCACTCTAAATTGAAACAAGACTGGTAACCCGACTCCGTCTACCTATTCATTCCACTCCTGAAAATTTAGCCCAAAGAATTGGACACTTCCTGTAGGCTGTAGGGAGACAAATCAAGAAGAAATTTCTTGATTGCAGTTTTAAACTGCTCGGCATGTTCAATTTGTCGGATTTGGTTGGGTAATTTGTTGAACAGTTTAATTCCTGCACTCAAGTAAGACCTACAGAATTGTCTTACCCCACTAGCCACAATATCGTCCCTTCCCCTGGTGTTGTACCCATGGATGTCCCTGTATCTTTTCATAGTGTCCCGTTTTTTGTGTATTAGGACGCAAGTATCTAGCACCAATTGTCCAGAAAAAGTAAGGATGTTATTTTCCTTAAATAAGGATCTACAGGATTCATCCCTCCTCATACCATAGATTGCTCTAAGAGAACGCTTCTGCAGAAGGAAGATTTCAGAGGAATAGGAAGAAAACCCCCAGTACACGATACCATAACTCATCACACTGTGAAAATAGGCAAAATAAGCAAGGAGGGCAGGCCGAGAACCAACATTTTTACTTATAGCGAGGATAGCAAATATAGAAGAAGATAATCTAGTCTTAATATACTCAACATGTGCTTTCCATTTTAGTTTTTCATCAACAATCATTCCCAAGAATTTGACTTCTTGAGAGTAGGAAACAGTAAGGTCAGTACAGTTGATGGAGCTAACACTATTTGGAGCATGTGGGCTGAAGTATATGTATGTGGTCTTGCCAGAGTTTAACTTCAGTCTGTTTGCTGAGAACCAGGCTTGAATACCATTAATTATTTTTACAGAACTGGCATTTTTTTTTATTTTATTACAGGTAAAACACCTCATCCATATTGATATTAGATGGCAACGAGCCCAATACGCTCGCCGCATTACCCCTCTGTATGGCGAGGGAAATTTTCTGTTTGAAAAAACCAGGTGTCCTTCCATCTCCAGTTCGAACCATCATATGCTTTCCAATTTCTTCTATCCATTTTCTAGCTTCTTGGCTCCATGATCCACATGTCTCTGTAGCAACTGCAACAAAGAGGTACCCACTTGCTATGATGTTGCTGTACTTGTCATGTTTCCTCTTTGCTGCAATCTCAGCTGCTGAAGACGCATTGAGGCATGTGTGGCTGATATAGGTTTTTGCGTAGGTGTCAACGCACGTATAGTCCCATACCAAACATTTACCAAACATTTACCATTAATTGTATTTTTACAATTTTCAAAGACATGGTCTTTGGTTTTACCAGTTATAAGTATGGTGGTATCATCAGCAAACATTGTGAAACAACCCTGACAAGATGAAAGGACTAGATCATTTTTCTATTTTTTTTATGAGATGAGAATTAGTATAGTAGTGCTTTATTTAGACTGTCGGCTCGAGACAGGAAGTCCCATTACGCTAACAGTTTAATATAGCACCTCTTTATTTATTTAAATAGAGGTGACAGATACGAGCCAACTCAGGTGAACAACTCAGCCCAATGTCTCATTTAAAACTGATTCTTGCAATCTTGGATGACGTTTTGTGGCAAATCTTGGTACTCTGCTGATATTCCCGCCCCACTCAAGTTGAATCAGGTTAATAGAGTAGCTGGACCCTCTAGAATATCTAGATGGAACTTTAGGAACCCTCATTATGAACCATTTAAGTAACACCAAATACTTGCCCCCAAAAAGACTGTATATGTTCTATGTTATTTGTAAATAAAACTTGATCCAACATGTTTAATAAAAAGGAACCTAAAACAGGATTAAAATTTATACATATATCCCAGGACTGTCCCTCAAGTCGGGCTACTATGAGTTGAGATTGGTTGTAACTTCGACTTGAGGGAAGGTCTTGCTTGTCTTTAATTCAATCCTGTTTCATAAAGTCGGAATTTTTGCCCAAATTACCTGTAGATCCATCCCTACTGTAAATTTACTAGCACAAGAAAGTTACTACCGAATTAATAAGAACAACTTTGTTACTTTTACTTCTGGCGAGTATAATGGAGAGTAAAAGATACGAATTGTTCTTATTACACACATATGAAGGTATACATTAGTGGTCGAATGGAGCGCTAGTCTGGTAATCCAGGTAGCATAGGGATCCGTTGCCTCGAATCCACATATTAATTGCACTTACTCAGGCATATAAATATGTGACTTTTTGTTATTATTAATACTATTATGGATATCCACAGAGTTACTGAATCATCCTTCAAAAAGGTAATAATAAATTTCGATTTGGGACTTGGGATTATAAGTGCTCAATTTTTTTAAAACGGTTAAAAACAAAAACTCTATGGCGCTAAAATATTTGAGGAATTCCCTTACAACTGACCCTATTTTTAAATACGTAATAACTATTATTATTTAACTCTTCATTAGAAGAACATAAAGTTGAAAAACACCACTTTAATGAAATAGAATATAGATAGATTAGAAGAACATAAATACAAACAAATGATGGTAAAAATTAAAATACAAAATTGACAATATAAATATAAACAGGAAAAAAAATTAACAAAATATATACATAAATGTCATAACTAAAGGGCGGGGTTGTTGCCTATGGCAATCTCTTCCACCCAACCCTTGTTGGGTTGAAGAGACCGATGTTTTGGTATGGCGGAATCGCATGTACGTTCAGTACTGTTTAGTGTAAGTATTTTGTATGAGAAAGAAATGTTTTAAATCCGGCTAATCTGCAACGTGATATTAATAAAATCCTATGACTCAGCACACAGAACTTGGTATTAACTTCCAAAATCTTCGTAATGTATGGTCTTTTTTCAGAACGAAAAATCTGGTCCGGCCTCCACTTTTGCCGCTTTTGCGCATACTGGATGCCCCAATGATGGTTGTTTGTATGCAAGCCCAAATTCAACATAACTTCATTAACATGTATTACAATATTTTAAATTACTTTAATAAAATATGGGAAATCAGACAGAAACAAATGACAAGGAGACGTTATATGCACTGATTCACTATCAAGAATCGCAAAATTAATTGACAAAATCGAGATCACAAGTTCGAACCTAAGCTTTAGGGCGGAATTACTAGACAAATTCTTTAACTCAAGTCATTGCTAAGCGTCGGTTTTCCCTATCTTACACAGTACGCAATCCGTGATTATCATCATACTTATTCTGACTATTACGAATTATCAGCAAAAAGTTTTCAATCTATTTTTTTTTTTTTTTTACGCTTTGAGACAGGGGTTTTACCCTCCATTCACCGGAAACTCACAAACCAGCTACCTACATTACCCTCACGCAGCCTAGGATGGGGCCGACAAAAGCCAGCATTACGAGGATTCAAATTTGAGTGGCCATCTTTCACGTCCCTCGCTGAACGTTGCTTAACTCAAGTGATCTGACGAGATCTGATGTATTCAATGAACCATTGACACTGACAACTAACTGCCAAGTAATTCAAAAATTCTCTTCAAGGGAGATTTGTTATATTGAGAGGTTGAACACTTGAACCAGCTTGATGGCAATATAGTTAGGTACTTAGTTAGGGTTAGGTGAACAATTAAACCCAAGAGAATTAATGAAATATTCACCCCACTGTCCTGAGAGGAATATACGTTAGTTTCAGGATAATTATGGTGCTTCGCCCCTTGAGCCACCATTCCTGGCCACGAGACCTGTTAAAATCTTCTTCACTTTTCTCTTTATGTCCGGGATATGACACTGACTGGTGAAATTGGCGGAACGAAAATGTTTATAGTACTTGTCCGTATCTTTAATACCTCAATATCTTATTTTTGCCTATATTTCCGCCACTGTTCGCTGCTCACATTAAAGCAGCCACTCATTTTTCCTCACGAGGTATGTGAGTGGACCCCAAACATCCAAGTACACAAAATCCTGCCCTGCTGGGAATCGAACTCAGGCACCTAGCGCGCTAACTCACTCGGCCATGGTGACTACTAATACCTACTAATCATCATAGGGTGGCGTCATCGTGAACGATGTTAACCAGACAGTGGAGGAATGACTCAGCACTTCTACCACTGTCTTTACAAGGAGGCTGATAATTGACAAGGGCCCCCAGAACGAAGCCAATGCTAGTCTACTCCCTGTTTATAGTCCCTCAGCCAGACTGCTGGTCTACTCCCTGTTTATAGTTTGTGTCTGGCTGGGGGACTATAAACAGGGAGGAGACCAGCAATACCTAATACCTATGAGTTAAAGTTAACCCTTTTGATTTATATTTATTTCACTATTATTTTACCGTTAAAATCCGTTAGATTTTCCAAATGGCTGTATTCTAGTTGCGGCCAGAAGGCATGGCCCTTATGTATTTTTCCTAACTCTACACCCGAGGCATTGCCCTACATTACGGCTCGGCGCAAGTAGTAAAGACAGTTCCAAACTATCCTAGATTTTTTTTTTTACAGAAAATTTCAGAACCAAATTGAGGGGACATTGGAAGACGGTATAAAATAATCACTGGTAATTTTTAGAAAAATGAAAAAAAAAAAAAAAAAACTCACCTAATTTTTTTTCTTTTCTTGAAAAGAAAACTTGAACGTGGTTATTTTGTCTGTACCTTTGTTTGACGGCTTTTTTAGAAAAATGATCGGAGAATATTTTGGTCTCAGAATGTCCCCTATATTTTTTTTTCTTTTGAATGTCCCATATTGTAATTGATTCTGAAATTTCCAAAATAAAGAACTTGGCATTCCCATGACCTCCTTCCTTAATCTACAAAGCTCATTCAGTGTATTTAGGGTTTAAAAAAAAGCTCAGCGAGGCTAGATTTGATAGGACTTAGATGAACGATACACATTGCATCATTTACTTAATGACCACTTGAGTAATTCATCCATGGTTATTTGGTTATCATGGCAATCCACGTTCTGCTGGCTATTCCTGAATCCACTCAGGCAGGATGAGGTTAATTTGAGTAGCTGGGTAGTTTGCCTAGCGAATGGTAGGTAGAATTTCAGTCGTGATGTGACCATGCCAACTACATGTAGTTGAAAGCGACTTTAATAACTCAAATAAAGAAAACAGTTGCGTGATTGTTAAAAAATAAAATATTATATGTTAAACAATTTTGACAAAGAAAGTTCTCACAAACAAACATACATATAGATATAGCCAGTCTCAGTGTTTCAATCGTTAAGCCAGTGAAAGTGACTTTAATAACTCAAATAAAGGTAACATTTGTTAATGTAGTTGAAAGCGACTTTCTACATGTAGCCAACTACATGTAGTTGAAAGCGACTTTAATAACTCAAATAAAGAAAACAGTTGCGTGATTGTTAATGAATAAAATATTATATGTTTAACATTTTGTCAAAGAAAGCTCTCACAAACAAACATACATATAGATATAGCCAGTCTCAGTGTTTCAATCGTTAAGCCAGTGGAAGTCACTTGGAATCTGGTGAATTAAGCTTGCACGCAAGGTGACCTGGGTTCGATCCTCAGCAGGGATCTACCCCTGGATGTCCGGGGTTCAATCATACTTCGTAAGGAAAAATGAGAATTTACTTGTGTATGAGTAACGACCAGGGGCGACGTTACGAGCAAAGGAGTGAGATATTTGGGCAGGTGATGTTATAACGAGTCTCGTAATGCTGTGCTATCCACTAAAGTAATTAAATTAATAATAGAAGATCTCAGGAAGAATTTATATATTTATTTAACTGACATCTCAGTGATGCTTCGTTTGATAAAAATAGAAGAGCGAATTTCGACAAGAAGAATTCTTTCGAGTGAAAAGAATTTTCGACTTACCGGGATCTCGTGTTTGCGAGATTCTATTTTTTTATTCCCAGAAAAAATCACAATAATTTGAAGATAATACACGTCTTTTTAAACAAAAATCCAATGTGTTTTATCTTCAAATTATTTCGACATAACACAAAGAAATTACATACATACGTAATAACCTTTCGAGAGCCAATGTAGGGTAAATCCCCCCGTCGTGATTTCACCATGCAGTTGAAAGCGACGTTAAACCCAAACTAAAACAATACTTCCTATACATGGGCGTAGCCAGGATTTTGGCTAGGGGGGGGGGATGCAGCTGATGAGGAAAATCAATAATACCTAGTGAAAAATCAATAACACCTAGTGTTGCATACTACAAACATGGAATTTTCTAGGGGGGGCTGATTCCCCCCCCCTGGCTACCCCCATGTTCCTATACCTGATAGGTAATAGAAAGTGAAAATCAGTAACCATGTAGGTATATCTACTTAGTCCCTAACTTGATGTGAATCCAAGCAGGCATGGCCGTACTATTAAGCAAACCGTTCTTTTCCCCCGTCTTCGGTTTCTAGATGAGTGTGATCATTCGACTGCAGAACCTCCCCTGGTCAGCCAACTCCATGGACATTCGGAACTACTTCCAGGGGCTGTCCATCCCTGAGGGGGGGGTGCACATTGTGGGCGGAGAACAGGGAGACGCCTTCATTGCGTTTAGGTGAGTCTTGTGAGGCATGGCCGAAAGAAGTGTCGACATTTACACCCTGGACATTTGTACAATGAACGATGATAGAATGTTATTTCGTGTTATAGTGTTCAACGCACCACCAATAAATAATGGAGCAAGTAGATATAAGTATGAAATTATATTAGGTCTCAGAAAGAACGTAAGGAGGCGGCCACAACCAGGACCCTGGACCTGTACCCTACAGTCCCTACACCGTAGACCCTCGACCCTAGATCCTGGTATCTAATACAGCTCGATATAGACGATTTTCAGGACTCCGTTGTGGCCGCTTACATTTAATAAGAAGGTTAGATTATTTTACGTCACTCTACTCCAGTGTATAGGCCTCCGTTATGTTCGCGAGATATACACAACTTCCACAAGACGAAATTCCATCGACATACACAACTTTTTGTAAAAGAAATAAAAATCGAAATAAATTGAAAACAAAAAGCCAAGTGTTTCTATCTTCAAATTATTTCGATAGATATACTTGTGTAATAGAACACTCAGCGTGGACATGGGTGACCCTGGTTCGAATCCCGGCAGAGTCGAAGGTTTTTCAGCTCTCTCTACTTTGGATGTTACGGAGTCAACTCATTAAATTTGAGAAAGAGTAAGTAGCAACCAGTGAGTGACTTGAGTAAATGATGATGGTATTAGTTTCTCGTAGGTAATGTCATGTTACCATGAAGTTGTGACTTACTGACGCAAAGGAACTACAGGCGTCGCGTCGATGGAATTTCGTCGAATCTGGAAATAAGACAACTCAAGGGACCGGAAATTTTTTCTCTTAGAATAATAATAATAATGAAATTTTTTTGGAAGGCGAGGTTAATAATCCTCAAAGCATTTTTTACCACCTAACCCTCAGAGTCTTATAATCTTATTATTATGTGGTCACAAACTCAAATTAATGAGGAAAAATTCATGCACTGGGTGGGAACCACTTCAGGTTTCTCTTATAAAGAGGTTATTTCCTCTTATAAAGTGGTGGTAAATTTGACCTGGAAAATTGTTCTCTTATATCCATGTTCGACTGTATGATATTTTTCCTAACTACATAGTTTATAGTTAATTTAAGTTATAGTTTCTAGAAGGCGGTTTTTTTACATTGTGGTATTTTCAAATGCTGTGATTAGCTCTGTCCACCCATTTAGACTAAGAAGAAAATGGGAAGTCACACAGAGGACAAGCAGTTAGAGAGAGAGAACATAAAAATATTTATTTAAAATACTTTACAACTGGAATCGTTTTGAAATCTTTGAAGTGATTTGTCAGAGACAACGACAAAACATCTGACCCGTGTGAGAATCGAACTCGTAGCCTAGACATTCAGGGATGTTTCCAGAGTCTTATTTGCCAAAATCTGGTTCATGGCCGGTGTTTTTCTTTCTTAACATTGAACTTCATTAGAAAAAATAAAAACCTTTCACTGTCATTGACCTCACCTTCTGGCCTGGATTGGAAACAGCTATCATTACGAAGGTTCAAACCTGGTCACCCACCAACTCTTCGCCTTGCTAGACGTTGTTTATCTTCAATCTCAACGAGAACTAATTCAACGTGCGATCGACGGACGCTGAGTTTCCGTTACCGATACTCTGTGGCAAACTTCTCAGGATAAATTTATGGTTGAATCACTACTACTTGATTTTAAAAGCCAGTCAAACTGTTAATAGTTTCCGAGCAACCAGACTGAAGAAGAAATTGAGAAGGTGGTAAATTGTTATAGGCCTTATTTATATACCTACTGTACAATCGGGGCTTGCAAGTCCCTTCAATTCGGCTTTTGGATACCTCTTATAACGTGGTAAATATTAGAAAATCATGAGGAGAACGTTTCATATTACTTCTGTGTGAGAATCGCAATGGTAAGTCGCTTTATAGTCCACAGGAAACGTTTTGATGGATATCATACGCTGCGCCGTCTGTTCTGCGAACGTCTGTAAAATGCTATTCCTTTGCCTAACTACCTAGTTGCCTAAGGGTGGAATGAATAGACAAAAACGAGATCTAAAGTTCAGACTTATTAAAAAAAAATTAAAGATGAGCGGCGTTTCACAGCCATTTTTATTTCGTAGCCATGAAACAGGAGCTACTGTAGACGCTTGTGATCTGTCTTGTAGCCTGCCCATCCCGTAGTATGCACGAGAAGTCTGAGGTTCGATTCCCAACTAGGCCAATAATTTCTCGGTACGATGCGTCGTCGTCAGCTGGATTTTCACTTTCTATTTTATTTCTTCAATTTAGAAAGAAATAACTTCAACTGTAGTTTTTTTTTTTTTTTAAGTGGGGTTTAACGTCGCTTTCAACTGCCATGGTCATATCACGACGGGGGTTTTACCCTCCATTCGCAGGAAACTCACAAACCTGCTACTCACATTGACCTCACCCAGCCTGAGTGGGGCCGGGAAAAGCCAGCGTCACGAGAATTAGAATTTAAATGGTCACCCATCCAAGTCTTAACCTCGCTGGATGTCGCTTAACTTCGGTGTTCTGAAGGGAACCGGTGTATTCAACATGCCATCGACGCTGGCTCAAATGTAGTTTAATGAAAAGAAACATTCATAGTACTAACAATTTTTAGAAAACCATTGCTAATTTTTTTCCTTGGGGAGTCGTACCCGGCACCGCTATGCTACAAGCCAGCGTTGATGGCGCGTTGAATGCACCGGTTCTCGTAGAATCACCGAAGTTAAGCAACGTCCAGCGAGATGAAAACTTCGTGATGCTGGCATTCCGGCCCAACCCAGCTGGGTAACGTTAATGTGGGTAGCAGGTTTGTGAATTTCCTATGAATGGCGGGTAACAGTCCCGTCGTGATATGACCATGCAGTTGAAAGCGACGTTGAACCCAAAACAAAATCTGTAGGTTCAACAGCTTAGCTATAACGTTGTAGTTTTACTCGTATGATGACGACACAGGGCATCAACTTAGCGTAGCAAATGGCTCTCGCGTAGGCCTCAATGATGGCAGCATGCAAGTCTAGCACTGCAATAGAACTAGCTGTTTATGAATATAACCGTCACGTCATACAGACATCAGGTTTTTATTTAAAGCGTTTTAATAAATGAGCGCTGGTTAGGATTAGAAATTAAAGAGAAGGAATGGGGTTTTTCCATAACTAGAGAGTTCTTATCCGAGCGAAATTTTATCTCAGTACACACAAAATATCGATTCCTGTAGTAGAGAACTTGGTAATTTGGGGTAGTAATAATTAAGTCTCTTGTAACAACGCTCGTCTCGCGTTCCCTTGCAGCACGGATGAGGACGCGCGTCAAGCAATGATGAACGACGGCGGCAAGATCAAGGAGGTGAAGATCAAGCTGCTGCTCAGCTCCCGCTCAGAAATGCAGAAAGTCATCGAGCAAGCCCGCCAAACCTCCATGAACTTCCAGAACATGATCCAGCAGACCCCGGTAGCTGCCCCGGTGACCGCACCGGTGTCTATGATGAGTCAGCAGCAAGTCAACACACCGCAGTCCGTGACACCTGCTCAGCAGCAAAGCAACATTGCACCACAGACAAATCTGCAGAGTGCCCCTGCAGCAGGCAACGGTGTCGCGCCTGCCCAGGACCAAAACGCAATGTCTCAACAAGCCCTCGCTCAGAAGGACTGGCAAGGCATGGCTGCAATGGGCATGCAGCAAATGCCAGGCATGATCCCCGGCATGCCTATACCGCCTAACGCGCTTGGCATGATGGGTCTTATACCGGGCATGCCAGCGCATTTCGCGCAAATGGCACAGATGGGGCTCTTAGGACCGAACCCAATGGCGATGGCGCAATTCTTCAACGCGCAGAAACCTGGTATGATGCCTGGGGCGCCTGGCTCTGCCCCCGGTGGGGCGGACAGTGCGCCCAGCGGTCTACAGAACACACCCAATGTTCACCCGGTGTTCACTCAAAGCCCGCATGGTCAGTTCATACCACCCGGGCCCGGACAAGTGGGCGGCGCGGGTCTCATGGGGATGATGGGGCCCAACGCAATGGCAAATCAGATGCCTGGAGGTCCCGGATTTATGCCTGGAGGACCTATGCCTAATCAAATGCCAGGAGGTCCTAATTCTATGCCTGGTGGTCCCAATTCTATACCGGGAGGTCCTAATAATATGCCAGGAGGACCCAATTCTATGCCTGGAGGTCCCAATTCCATGTCGAGCGGTCCGAATTCTATCCATGGAGGTCCCAATTCTATGTCGGGCGGGCCAAATTCTATGCCTGGAGGACCCAATTCTATGCATGGAGGTCCAAATTCTATGTCTGGCGGTCCGAATTCTATGCATGGAGGTCCCAATTCTTTGCCGGGAGGTCCCAATTCAATGCCGGGAGGTCCCAATTCTATGCCGGGAGGTCCCAATTCAATGCCATCAGGGCCTAATGCTATGTTGGGTGGTCCCAATCCCATGTTCGGAGGGCCTCCCCTACCTAGTCAAATGCCAGGGGGGCCGGGCCCAGGAAACAACGGCGTGAAGCAACCGCCGGCCCCGCCCACCATCACACCGGCGGACAGGAGCCACCGCCCTGGCCGCCGGGAGTCTGACGAGGATGACGTGAAGATTCTGGAGGAGAACAAGGCGAACAGGTCATCTCGGTGAGTTTTAGCATTGGTACGCGGTGTGGTTACGGCGCTAGACATGGGATATTTATAAACAATCTAGTCTAGTGCATGTGGGTAAATGATGTTTGAGATCAGATTATTTCTAAGATACATTTTTTTTTATGATATAAATTAATATATAATTGTATTTTTATTACAACACGAACATGGGAAAAGGTGATGGGGGTTTCATTTTGCGGTAGTCCCTCCGCATCTTTCAAATTGGGACATCTTATTTTCCTCCTTGTGCCTCTCGGGCAAAGTGAATCTGAACAAATGATTGAAATCAAGAAAGATAATTTTTATAACATTTTAAACATTTGATTTATTTATTAACAATATTGGATTTTTACAAAGGTTCTTTTCCTAAGCTAATGATAAAAGCTTCTAAGAAATTCATAATGAAATATTCCTTTAAGAGAACAAATTAGTGGTTAAACTCTTCCGTCCCTGCTGATCTATCATATGTTTTGTGTTTTTCTACGATACATTATAACTAACTGACTCTTCCTCCAGGTCACTATAAGATACATTATAACTAACTGACTCTTCCTCCAGGTCACTATAAGATACATTATAACTAACTGCCTCTTCCTCCAGGTCACTATCTCAAGAGATACATTATAACTAACTGACCCTTCCTCCAGGTCACTATCTCGGGAACGGCGTCGCAATGAGCGGGAGGCTCGAGATCGCAGGAAGAAATCGAATCGCAGCCGATCACGATCCCGCAGCCGGGAGAGAAGACGCCGGGAGCGCAGCAGAGAGCGCACGCGTGACAGGCGGTCACGCAAGTCACGCAGCCGGAGTCGTGACCGCGGGTCCCGCTGGAACAAGGACAGCAACTCGAGTAAATCAGGCTCCAAAGGCGACAGCTCTACGGCTAATCAGGACGCGTCTAAAGATTCTTCGTCGAATCGAAACTCGGTGGAATCGAATAGAAGCAGCTCCAAACAGGAATCGAACCGAGGCGGCGACCCGAAGCAGCCGTCTCCTGCGACTAATCAGATCCCGTACAACAAGACGTTCACCGTGCTGACGCCCAATCTGAACCTCGGACAGCCGAGGCCAGCCCATGTGCCGTTCAGCAACATAGACACGAAGCTCA
>CM044959.1:36404442-36433620 GCA_024516035.1 Bactericera cockerelli
GAGGAAAAATGACCAGCGACCAGTGGCGGAATTAGAGGCAAAAAAAAAATAATATTACAAAATATGGAAAAGTCCTATAATTCTGCGCTACCCACTAAAAATTGTTCTATAATAAAATAAGGTGTTCGGGGTCCACTCATACCTCGTGAGGAAAAATGAGCAGCGATCAGTGACGGAAATTTAGGCAAAAAAATAATATTAAAAGATATGGAAAAGTCCTATAATTCTGCGCTACCCACTAAAAATTGTTACATAATAAGTAATAACACAAGGAAACACATTTTTTTTTATATATTTGTAGGTACTTTTTTCTATCGACCGTACACTTTACTGTCCTGTCCCGGTAGCTCAGTGGTAAAGGCGGCACTCTGTGAATCCAGAGATTCCAGAGGTCGTGGAGTTCGAAACCCAGCCGGGACATGATAAGTTATCCTCCCATTTGGGATTTTTACCACATAATAATATGTCTTGGGCTTACTGCTGGAATAACGGGACTTTAATAGTCCTACTCGGGCAGTATAAATAAGGCGATATTATTATTATTATTATTCCTTGTTAGAAGTAAAATAGAATATGCCACTGTCATCTGGGCTCCTAAAACAAAGTCCTATGTGTCAATGTTGGAGAATATACAGGCTAAATTTTTGCGATCTGCGTTTAGAAAGGAGAATGGTTTCTACCCAACATATCCTAATGCCATATCACATAAACTATTAGCCGAAAATTTGGATCTCCAGAGTCTAGAGGATCGCAGAAAATATAATTATATAATGTTGTTATATAACATCCTAAATAACAATATTGATATACCATCTGCGATGGAACATATATCTTTCAAGGTTTCATTGTTGGGTTTGAGACAGAGAAAACAGTCACCCTTTTTCTCCTTTGGAGGTCCTAGTCTAAGCCCGGTATACAGTGACTCAACACTGCCCACAGCCATGGATACTTATAACATATATTCCTCAAATCTGGACTTTGCAGACCTACCTAGTGTTTTTAAAGAGAACACAAAATTTTTAATTTGTGAAATCAAATCATAGTTTATAATTTATAATAGATAAGATAGGTTTAGACATTTTACTTAGTAATTGCTCTCGTTTGCAGGGCGTTAAGTAAAATTAAAAAAAAAAAATATTATTTACTTTCCTCGCAGTGCAACCTGTGCAAGAAGTACTTCAGCACGGAGAGCCTCCTGCACAGCCACGTGCAGAACCACGTGTACACCAAGCAGTGCCACTTCTGCCAGGCCATGTGCCTCTCCGCCTCCACCCTGGCCACGCACATCCGCTACAAGCACCTGGACGGGCAGCACCACCTGTTCAAGTGCGGCCAGTGTGATTTCAAGTAAGATGAAAGAAAAAAGTCTACATATTTGTGTGAATAAAAGAGTCAAGTGTGCCGAGTGTGATTTCAAGTAAGAAGAGAGGAAAAAGTCTACATATTTGTGTTAAAATTCATCGTAAATAAAATAGAATAGAATAGAATAAGGCCACTCACATTCGCTACAAGCACCTGGACGGGCAGCACCACCTGTTCAAGTGCGGCGAGTGTGATTTTAAGTAAGAAGAGAAGAAAAAGTCTTCACATTTGTGTGAAAATAAAAGAGTCATCGTATATAAAGAGTCTTAGGGCGAAATAAACCTGTTCAAGTGTGCCGAGTGTGATTTCAAGTAAGAAGAGAGGAAAAAGTCTACATATTTGTTTGAAAATAAAAGAGTCATCGTATATAAAGAGTCTTAGGGCGAAATAAACCTGTTCAAGTGCGGCGAGTGTGATTTCAAGTAAGAAGAGACGAAAAAAATTGTACATATTTGTGTTAAAATTCATCGTAAATAGAATAGAATAGAATAGAATAAGGCCACGCACATCCGCTACAAGCACCTGGACGGGCAGCACCACCTGTTCAAGTGCGGCGAGTGTGATTTCAAGTAAGAAGATAAGATAAATTGTTTTATTTAGAATCAATATACATATAGTTTACAAAGCAACACTTTCCCTAAGCTATAATACAAAAAATGTGGGCTTCTAAGGAAGAGAAGAAAAAGTCTACAGATTTGTGTGAAAATAAATGAGTCATCGTATACAGGGTCTTCATAAAGTCTCACCCAGGCCTAGGTTTCTCGAAAACGACTCAAAATATCAAAAAATGCAAAAACCCGTATTCCTTTATATTTAGGGGGATTGATTTTCAGCCAAAATTTTTTTGCCTACACGGCCCCAGTCAGGCTGGGCATGGACCAACTTTAAAATCTTAAATGGAATGGTATGTCTTGTGGCATATTGTTTTAAAGGTCTTATTAAGAGAAGTTCATTACAACAAATTTTAGTGAGCTACGACTTACCGTTCTCGAGATACAGGGTCGGACGTCCTGCGTAATATCCATATATTTTGACCTATAACCATGCGCGGATATAGCCCTCTTGTACTGGGGGGGCACAATCGCACGATATACCTAACTAGCGGGTTGCACCCGCCGCTTCGCAAGCCCCCCACCCCCACACACACACACCCACACAACCCCCCCCCCCCCCCACACACACACACATAGACACACAAATGTCAATATTTTTCGTGTCACCCATCCATTTCTTGTCCTTAATGGAGCTCAAGAATGGCTCATCCGCGATCAATATGTCAAATCAAGACTCCAACCTTTGCAAAAACATTCACGCTTTGAGTTGATAGTTCGTCACGACATATTTCGAGGAAAAGTGTCATTCAGGTCAAAAAACGTAACTACTTTTTGTTTACGTAGCTCAAGAACGGCTCATCAGAATTTCGTGATTGATATCTCAAATGAAAACTTGAACCCTTGCTTAAAATTTTCTCTTTTTGAGTTGATATGCCGCCGCCGCGCGCCGTGGCGCCGTCATGACAAATTTTGAGGAAAAAAATGTCATTTCGGTCGAAATATGTGATTTTTTTGTGTCACCCATCCAGTTTTTGTCCTTACCCCGTGTCGAGGCCACATTAATCAATGGGTTAATATTGGTTGAAGCCCTGATGGGCTAATCTTTGCCATCTCAAACCGACTTACAACTTGTAATTGTTTGCTATGATGCTACCTCGCATTTTTCGATTTCGAGCTCCCAGCTTTCAGTTGTTCTTGGTTCTTGGTAATTCTCTCGCTCGAGGTCGTAACATTTTAAAAGCTTCCCTGTAAGCGTTCCCCTTTGGAACTTTGTCAACTTACCAAGTGAAATTCCCCTTTGGAAACAATTTAAGTATAAAAAACAGTGCCTAGTGACTAGATAGCCTTTTTTAAACTTGTGCTAAAAGTATTCAATAACCTTTGATTTAGCTTACCGCGCCGCGGGATTCAGTGCTAGGGTAGGGTGCCACTCTAATTCCTATTATCCTTTGGCAAGGGTGGGTAAGTTAGGTATACATCTAAAAGGTACTCAAAGG
This sequence comes from Bactericera cockerelli, assembly GCA_024516035.1. Classification (NCBI taxonomy): domain Eukaryota; kingdom Metazoa; phylum Arthropoda; class Insecta; order Hemiptera; family Triozidae; genus Bactericera; species Bactericera cockerelli. The sequence goes on from CM044959.1 coordinate 36,407,855, forward strand.
TAAGATTGCACAATTCTTATTTATTTGGTTTTGGGATCTTAAAATTGTTCTAATGAACCATGTCGCCTAAAATATACAGTCCACTAAATATCGAAAATGCTAATGTGTGAAAAAAGATCATACATTTTCTTGGTCCTAGCGAGCCTGGATCAGAACAATTAGTTTAGTCCTTGCTATAGTTTTTTTAGAAAAATGAGCGGTCGTTATGTCGAGCCCTTTGCTCTACATAGCATGCTCCATTCTGATTGAGCCCTCTGCTCAATAGAAAGTTAATTTCCCATTTAAAAAATATTAACCCCATTGGTTATAATTTTTTGATTTGAGGCCTTTTGCCTATAAATTTATTAAGACATTTGAGCCCTCTGTTCATCTGTCCATATGAGTTTTCTTATAATATGAACACCTTGTTCTGTAATTGAAATTTGGTAAAAATAACTCCTTGGAGTAATTTGCAGTACCTAACTGCTTAAAAACTTTCAGCTATATTGTTTCTAGTGCACTGTTGGTTATTGGATTTTATTGTATTTAATTTTTGATAAAAAAAATAATTATTTTATTATTGAATAAGTTGCTTTGAGTTTTCAGGTCAAAGTTAGGCACCCTCCTAATCTGATATTTAATACTAGAGTAATTTGTGTTCAATTTATTTTTTAAATTTATTTTAAAATTGAAATATTATTAACCTTTCTTGAACAATTCTTTATATAATTATATTTCTCTTGTTAATATTATCATAATTAACTATGTCAAAGGCAACTCCTAAAGAACTGTTGGATATTGCTGAGAAAACTCGAGCTAGGTACTATCAGCGTTTACAGCGCTGTTATGACCTTATAAAGCTAGGGGATAGTAGAAAGGTTGAGTTTTTGCAACAAGCCAAGGTTGCAGACTCCACGTTTAACAAGCTTGAGGACGTTGTGGATCAGATTTTAAAAATAAATTCTCAGTTAAAAGAGGATGAAACCCCACTTGAGACAGAGCAACAAAGTGCTGCCTGTGATGAGTTGTATTTTAAAATTAAAGCTCACGAAAGCATTTTGTTAGCTAGTCAAGAGAAGTTTGCCGCCACCAATGTAGTTCTGCCTCCCTTACAATTACCCACCTTTGGGGGTGATATTAATAAATTTCCCGTGTTTTATTATTTATTTAAGTCTTTGGTACATGACAACCCAGATTTGTCAAACGACCAGCGCGTGCAACACCTAGTTGCCAGGCTTTCTGATAAAGCGTTGTCTGTGGTTAGTGGAGTGCCCCCTATTGGTCAAAACTATCCAGTGATATGGAAAAATTTGGTTGATAAGTATTTGGATACGAGAGTACTATTCAGTACCTATCTCGATCAGATATTAAGTCTGAAATCTGTGAAATCCGAGTCATTTGGTCAATTTAGTAATTTTGTAGACAAGTTTTCAACTGCTGTAGATTGTTTATCAGCATTGAATATTGAATCCCTTGGGTCTGTAATATTGTGTCATATCGGTGCCTCTAAACTTGACATAGACCTTAGAAAGCAATTTGAATTAAAAGTTCAGGGTGAAAATAACCCTAAGGTTAACAAGCTCATAAGCTTTCTGAAAGATCAGGTAAAACTGGTTTCTAGAATCCAGTCGACATCGACGGAGAAAGATAATAAAAGTGCTTTCTCTAAGTCGCAGTCTACTTACAACTCATCTCGAGCTGTAGGTAATGTACATACATTTGTAACAAATGAAACCCCTGTGTGTAACTTGTGTAATAAAACTGATAAACACCCACTGTATAGGTGTGACAGTTTTTTGAAAATGTCAGTTTCTTGCAGGTTTACTTTTGTTAAGGAAAATCGCCTTTGCTTTTCTTGTCTAAAAGATTCTCACAGTTTAGGGCAGTGTCCGTCTAAAATGAGATGTCAAAAGTGTGAAGGTCGTCATAACACTCTCTTGCACTTTGAGAATTCTATTGAAAAAAATATTGCCTCACGAGGTGATCGAACCCACGGGTCTGTAGAAGACTCGCGGGCGACAAGTTCTACGTCAAATAGTAAATCGCTCTGTGCTACTACCGCTACTCATAACTCCACTGTATTGCTATCTACTGTTAAAGTAGAAACTAAAGATTCAAAGGGTAAAACTCACATGCTGAGACTCTTGCTAAGACTCTGGTAGCGAGAGTAATATTCTTGAGGAAAGTGTAGTGAAACAGTTGGGTCTAAAGCTGACTAAAGTCTCTAGCGCAGTACAGGGTATTTGTGGCTTATCAAGTCAAATAAAAGGGAGAGTCGATTTTAAATTCAACTCCCGATTTGATAAAAATGTAAAATTTGCTGTTAAAGCTCTTGTAGTCAAGAACATTGCAGACAACTTGCCTTCTCAGCCTTTGAGTTTGGAGAGTATTTCTCACTTGCAAAATGTTGTCTTGTCGGATGACGAGTTTAACGTCTCTAAACCTATTCAAGGTATTTTAGGAGCCTCTCTCTTCTCAGTTCTTTTGGAACCAGGCAAAGTCGTTGGTCCTGAGAACTCTCCTGTAGCTATTAACACCTCGTTAGGCTATACTGTTATGGGAGGGAGGTGTAATAATAATGTTACTACTAGTAATGATAAAAAATATTTTTGTGGTTTCCTTAACCAAAATTATGATGACAATTTGGAAATGTCAATGAAAAAGTTTATGGAAATTGAAAACGTACCCTCTGCTGGTTTAACTAAGCCTGGTGATGTAGAGTGTGAAACCTTGTTTCAGTCTACATTCACAAGAGAGGCTAATGGTAAGTTCAAGGTATCCTTGCCCTTCAAGGTGAGCCCTGATAAATTAGGAGAGTCTTATTATTTAGCTAAGAAAAGATTTCTCAACTTGGAGAAAAAATTACTTAGGTCCGAAAATAATTCATTACACAGTCAGTACTGTGAGGTAATGAACGAATTTATAAGCAGTGGGTATATGTCACAGGTATATGATGATAGTGCGCAAGAGGGCTATTATATACCGCAACACGTAGTGATACGAGATGATCACGCGTCCTTTAAGTTAAGGCCCGTGTTCGATGCCAGTTGTGCCTCTACTTCTGGCATTTCACTTAATGATTTATTATACAGTATGTTTCAGAAAAGGTGGCCACCCCCTCGTAACTTTTGAACGCGACGGAATTTTTCAATTCTGTAAAGTCCTAAGTATAGGAAGTGCCCTATGGCCCATCCTGTGGTCATACTTATTTTAGGCCCCGTTCGGTCCTTCCGCCTTTTAGGCCATATTTTTTCATTTTTCTCGCGAATTTTAAATGGAATGCTATACTTTTTATTCCTGTTAATTAAAGTCCAAATTAGGCTGAGTATAATAAGCTTTTAATTTTTTCAAAAACCTTATCAGGGGCGGAGCTGGTAGGGTGCAAAGTTCAAAACTGTTACACCCTGTATTTCAGCGTTAGTTAGATTTTTTAAGTACAATTTTTATTTACATAGGTTCAAAATATTGTTTTACACCATATGAAATCAAAAAATATTCTTGTTTACACTTAATCAGGGCCGTAGTTAAGTTTTCGTAAAAGTACTTTTTTTCTCACGTCAATTTTTCCGAAAATTAATGGTGTTTTCGAAATTGGCATTTTTAGAGGTGAAAGTCTGCAGTGACATATGTTTTTTATGCTTAAAATCGAAAGAAAACTTAACGGAGAAGCTATTAAGGTCATAAAAAAGAACATTTAACCTGCTAGTTTTTTCACAATAGTGTCCGGTAAAGTGGGTGAATTTCGTAATTATTGGATTTTTTTTGTTGAGGTAACACAATTAGCATAGAAAATAAATAGTACCTAATTAGGGAATAATACTTCAAATAACATAACAAAATACAAAATTAAATAAAACAATTTCTTCTAAATCAGTGCCGGATTTTTTTTTTCTCTTTAAAATAATTGAATTGGTTTAATTATCACCCTCAAGTGTTTGGTACTTGACCTGGTATTTTTTTTCTTCTTAAATTTCGAGATTATTGGATTCTTTGTTGTTGTTGAGAAAACACAATTTTTCTTTGAAACAAAAGAAAACTAGTTTTTCCATAAGAGTCCGGTGAAACGGATATTTTAAAAAAAATTAAGTTATCATATTTCTGTTAGTCACTTTCGTGTTATCACAACTACTCAAACTCGCTTTACTAAATTTACGCTGAAACCGGGACTTGAACCACCGACCTCTAGGTTACAAGTCCGCCGCCTTATCCATCAAGCTACTGAGGTCGGTGAAACAGATAAATTACGAAATAACTGGGGTTTCTTTTTAATTACACCATTGTTATACACAATAAATATTACCCTATAAGAGAATTAATCTTCACTTAACATAAATACATACGAAATTAAATGAAAAAAATCTTCTAAAAAAAACAAGAGTTTGGTACTTAACCTGGAAAATGGCCCTTTATTTGGAGACCTGGTATTCATTAATAGCAACACCAGTATGTTTTTTTTAATTTGGGTTTAATATCGCTTTCAACTGCAAAGTCATATGATCATATCACGACGGGGGTGTTACCCTCCATTCGCAGGAAACTCACCAACCTGCTAACCACATTTATCTCACCCAGCCTGGGTTAGGCCGGAATGCCAGCATCACGAAGTCTTCACCACGCTGGACGATGCTTAATTTCGGTGATCCTACAAGAATCGTTGCATTCAACGCGCCATCCGACTGAACTTTGAAGAGTGAAAAAACGAGAGAGAGAGAAAAAAAAAAAAAAAAAAAAATCTGGCACTGATTTAGAAGAAATTGTTTTATTTAATTTTGTATTTTGTTATGTTATTTGAAGTATTATTCCCTAATTAGGTACTATTTATTTTCTATGCTAATTGTGTTACCTCAACAAAAAAAATCCAATAATTACGAAATTCACCCACTTTACCGGACACTATTGTGAAAAAACTAGCAGGTTAAATGTTCTTTTTTATGACCTTAATAGGTTCTCCGTTAATTTTTCTTTCGATTTTAAGCATAAAAAACATATGTCACTGCAGATCTTCACCTCTAAAAATGCCAATTTCGAAAACACCATTAATTTTCGGAAAAATTGACGTGAGAAAAAAAGTACTTTTACGAAAACTTAACTACGGCCCTGATTAAGTGTAAACAAGAATATTTTTTGATTTCATATGGTGTAAAACAATATTTTGAACCTATGTAAATAAAAATTGTACTTAAAAAATCTAATTAACGCTGAAATACAGGGTGTAACAGTTTTGAACTTTGCACCCTACCAGTTCCGCCCCTGATAAGGTTTTTGAAAAAATTAAAAGCTTATTATACTCAGCCTAATTTGGACTTTAATTAACAGGAATAAAAAGTATAGCATTCCATTTAAAATTCGCGAGAAAAATGAAAAAATATGGCCTAAAAGGCGGAAGGACCGAACGGGGCCTAAAATAAGTATGACCACAGGATGGGCCATAGGGCACTTCCTATACTTAGAACTTTACAGAATTGAAAAATTCCGTCGCGTTCAAAAGTTACGAGGGGGTGGCCACCTTTTCTGAAACATACTGTATACCGGGCCTAAACTGTACAATGATTTATTTGTTATATTGATAAATTTCAAATTGTTCCCTGTGGTCCTGACCACAGATATAAAAAAGATGTATCTCCAGATACTTCTTAATGAGAATCATAGGAAGTTTCAAAAGGTTGTTTGTAGGCTTTCCCCAGAAGAAGATCTTAAGACCTATACCTTAAATACTGTGACCTTTGGGGTTTCCTCATCTCCCTATCTAGCCCTGCGGTGTGTGAAAGAAATGTGTTCTAAGGAATATGACAAGTATCCACTTGCTTGTGAGCGAGTACTAACAGACTCCTACATGGATGACGTATGTATCTCCGTCCCTACTGAGGCTGTAGCGACTGACCTTCAGTCACAACTAGTAGGTTTGTTAAAAACAGGCGGATTCACCCTGTCCAAGTGGGCCTCTAACTCTTCTAAAGTACTCGAGCACCTGCCGAACGAGGATAAGTTAGAGTCCTGTGTGACATGGGATGAGTCATCTTTGAAAGTTCTTGGTTTATTGTGGCAACCTGTTACAGATTCATTTTCCTTTGAAGTGAATATAAAAGAGACAGAGTGTACTAAAAGAAATGTTTTAAAACTAACGGCAAGTATTTTTGACGTGTTAGGCCTCTTGGCACCTGTAACTTTGTTTGCAAAGCTGCTGATAAAATATTTGTGGCAAGAAAAAATTGAGTGGGATTCTGAGCCACCCTTAAAAATTAAACAACTGTGGAATGTTTTTCAAAAGGAGCTGCCTTTGCTGTCGTCTCTTTCCTTTAAAAGACACACAGGCATGTCCTTAGACAGCGAGATAATACTGGTCGGTTTTGGAGATGCGAGTGAAAAAGCTTACGCTTGTGCTATTTACAGCCGTGTGAAATCACCCCTTGGTGATATATCGGTAAATTTGATTTGTGCAAAGTCCAAAGTAAGCCCTCTTAAAAGTCTCACCATACCGAGACTCGAACTGTGTGCAGCCCTGCTGTTATCGAAATTAATGAAACTTGTAATAGACACGTATAGTCCTCGAGTAAAAATTAAAGATTATTATTGTTTGTCTGACTCTAAAGTTGTCATAGATTGGGTTCGATCCCCAGCCTATCGATGGAAACAGTTCGTAGCTAACCGTACGTCAAAAATTCATGAGAACGTGGGTGCAGAATGTTTTCATCATATAGCAGGTAAAGAGAACATTAGTGATTGTATTACTCGAGGTATGACACCTAAACAGTTTATTGAATACCCTGAGTGGTTGACAGGTCCTGATTGGTTGGGCCAGCCGATCTCTCTGTGGCCGTTAGATGTAGAAACGACCACGCTGGAGAGTGATAACGTGGACCGCGAAGAAAAGAAAAATATTTTTATAACTGTTCAACCTTCTTCTAGCGTACTTCTAGAATTAGCACAAAGGTTTTCGTCATGGTCTAAGTTATTACATTCCATTGTTTACATATTACGAATGTTGAAAATATTACCTATGAGGAAAGGTATTATGCTAGCGTCTGACTTACAAGAAGCCGAGACGCGCTTGCTAAAGGATTTACAGCGTGAATGTTTTTCTGCTGAAATCAGTTGTATTGAAGAGAAAAGGTTATGTTCTCCTAACATTCAAAAATTAAATCCTTTTCTCCACCATGGTTTGTTATTAGTAGGAGGCCGCCTAGGTCAGTCCTCTCTTAGTTTTGAGCAAAAGCACCCCACCTTACTCCCTAGTAAGCATTGTATTACAGATCTGATAGTAGACTATTATCACAAAAGTAATATGCACACTGGTCCACATTTGTTATTGAGCCTTCTCAGACAAAAGTATTGGATCGTGGGGGGCCGAAATATTGTTCGTCAACGTGTGCGAAAATGCAACCATTGTTTTAGGTTCAAGCCACTCACATCCAATGCAATCATGGGTGAGTTACCCGCTAGTAGGGTGAATGAAACTTCTAAACCTTTCGTGCACACCGGCACCGACTACACGGGCCACGTGCTCATCACGATGGGAAAGAAGAGGGGCGTGGTCTCACAAAAGGCGTACATATGTATCTTTGTGTGCCTGACCACGAAGGCAATTCACCTCGAATTGGCTAGTGATCTATCGACGGATGCTTTCCTAGCAGCATTCAAACGATTTTTATCGAGACGAGGCTCGGTGTCCGTCATGTATTCTGATGGTGGAAAAAATTTCATCGGAGCAAAGAATAAGTTGAATGAAATTTATAGCTTATTAGAGTCTGAGCAATTCAATGGCGCCTTAGCCCAAGAACTCGCTCAGAAAAAAATTCAGTGGTCTTTTCTGCCCCCACTTAGTCCTCATAAAGGAGGCCTTTGGGAAGGAAATATTCGCATGATAAAACAAAATCTGATGAAAGTCATTGGTTCCCAAATTTTGACATTTGAGGAACTTTACACAGTTCTAACTCAAGTAGAAGCTCTTTTGAACTCGCGACCTTTATGTCCATTGAGTTCTGACCCTAGCGATGTGCAGGTATTGACACCTGCTCATTTCTTACACTCGCAACCATTGAATGAGTTTCCTGCGGTAGACACCTTGTCTACTTCTATCAATAGATTAAATAGATATCAGCTGCTTGATAGTATGGTTCAGTCCTACTGGAAGCGTTGGTCCATTGAATATTTGAACCAGCTGCAAGCACGGCAGAAGTGGATAGGTCCAGAACCTCCTATTACAGTGGGACAAGTGGTCATTGTGAAAAATGATCTCAGCATCCCTCTACATTGGCCGCTAGGTTTGGTCACACAAGTTTATCCTGCTAAAGATGGAGTCGTCAGGGTAGTACAAGTGCGTACCAGAACAGGTACTTATACGCGGCCTATCACAAAGCTGTGTCTGCTACCCTCACAATGATTTTGCTGATCTACAACTGATTAGATCTATTTTTTGTAAATAATTTTTTATGATATTGATTTTTTATTGTGAGTTTGTTATCCATTAGTTCTATAGTGGTTCCTAAAATTTGCATCTGACCCTTGTCAGTGAATTTTATATTCTTTTTTTGGTGTTGGTTTATTGTTAATGATTTAGTTTACTTTTTTAAGACTTTGTCAGTGGTTCTCAACTTTAGTTTGGAACTGGACAAACTTTCTCAAAAATGATTTATTTATTTTTGTTGTTTTTTTTTCAGAAATTACTTTTTTCTTTTGACTTGCAAACTCAAAGCAATTTTTAGCCTTTGAAAGCTACCTCTTTCAAGGTGGGGGAAAAATGTCGAGGCCACATTAATCAATGGGTTAATATTGGTTGAAGCCCTGATGGGCTAATCTTTGCCATCTCAAACCGACTTACAACTTGTAATTGTTTGCTATGATGCTACCTCGCATTTTTCGATTTCGAGCTCCCAGCTTTCAGTTGTTCTTGGTTCTTGGTAATTCTCTCGCTCGAGGTCGTAACATTTTAAAAGCTTCCCTGTAAGCGTTCCCCTTTGGAACTTTGTCAACTTACCAAGTGAAATTCCCCTTTGGAAACAATTTAAGTATAAAAAACAGTGCCTAGTGACTAGATAGCCTTTTTTAAACTTGTGCTAAAAGTATTCAATAACCTTTGATTTAGCTTACCGCGCCGCGGGATTCAGTGCTAGGGTAGGGTGCCACTCTAATTCCTATTATCCTTTGGCAAGGGTGGGTAAGTTAGGTATACATCTAAAAGGTACTCAAAGGTAAGATTGCACAATTCTTATTTATTTGGTTTTGGGATCTTAAAATTGTTCTAATGAACCATGTCGCCTAAAATATACAGTCCACTAAATATCGAAAATGCTAATGTGTGAAAAAAGATCATACACCCCGTGTATCTGAACCCTAGAGATATATTCCCTGATCCCAATGGACCTATAAGTAAAATTTCAGGTTTCTCGGACAATCTGTGTGGATTTGACAATTTTATTATTTAATTATTTCTTATTTGTCTTAAAATTGGGAATTATTTTGGGGCCCGTTCCTCCCTAACTCATTGAGATCTTTTTTTAAACGGGAATAGTCTTAGAATTGGGAATTATTTTTGGGCCCGTGCCCCCCTAACTCATTGAGATCTTTTTTTAAACGGGATTAGTCTTAGAATCGGGAATTATTTTGGGGCCCGTGCCCCCCTAACTCATTGAGATCTTTTCTTTTACGGGATTAGTCTTAGAATTGGGAATTATTTTGGGGCCCGTGCCCCCCTAACTCATTGAGATCTTTTTTTAAACGGGATTAGTCTTAGAATTGGGAATTATTTTGGGGCCCGTGCCCCCTTAACTCACTGAGATCTTTTTTTAAACGGGATTAGTCTTAGAATTGGTAATTATTTTGGGGCCCGTGCCCCCCTAACTCATTGAGATCTTTTCTTTTACGGGATTAGTCTTAGAATTGGGAATTATTTTGGGGCCCGTGCCCCCCTAACTCATTGAGATCTTTTTTTAAACGGGATTAGTCTTAGAATTGGGAATTATTTTGGGGCCCGTGCCCCCTTAACTCACTGAGATCTTTTTTTAAACGGGATTAGTCTTAGAATTGGTAATTATTTTGGGGCCCGTGCCCCCCTAACTCATTGAGATCTTTTTTTAAACGGGATTAGTCTTAGAATTGGGAATTATTTTGGGGCCCGTGCCCCCCTAACTCATTGAGATCTTTTTTTAAACGGAATTAGTCTTAGAATTGGGAATTATTTGGGGCCCGTGCCCCCCTAACTCATTGAGATCTTTTTTTACGGGATTAGTATTGGAATTGGGAATTATTTTGGGGCCCGTGCCCATCTAACTCATTGAGATCTTTTTTTTAAGGGATTAGGGATTTTTTTATGAGAATCACCGCTTACCGAAAAAATCTGGGGGGGCACGTGCCCCCCGTGCCCCCCCCTATATCCGCGCATGCCTATAACTCGTTAACCGTAAATTATGGAGAAAATTTTTCTTGGTAATATTAACTCCTTATAGCAAGAACTTTCGAACAAGTTAAAACTTGATTTGTTTTTTCGTTAAATTTTTTTCGACTGTTCGTCCGGCTGGCTGACGAAACCGACCAGAAACTAACATCAACAGAGTATGTCGAGTTATAACTTGTTCGAAAGGTCTTGTCATAAGGAGTTATTATTAACAAGAAAAATTTTCTCCATAATTTACGGTTAACGAGTTACAGGTCAAAATATATGGATATTACGCAGGACGTCCGACCCTGTATCTCGAGAACGGTAAGTCGTAGCACACTGAAATTTAATGTAATGAACTTCTCTCAATAAGACCTTTAAAACAATATGCCACAAGACGTACCATTCTATTTAAGATTTTAAAGTTGGTCCATACCCAGCCTGACTGGGGCCGTGTAGGCAAAAAAAAATTGGCTGAATATCAATCACCCTAAATATAAAGGAATACGGGTTTTTGCGTTTTTTGATATTCTGAGTCGTTTTCGAGAAACCTAGGCCTGGGTGAGACTTTATGAAGACCCTGTATAAAGAGTCTTAGGGCGAAATAAACCTGTTCAAGTGCGGCGAGTGTGATTTCAAGTAAGAAGACAGGAAAAAAGTCTACATATTTGTGTGAAAATAAAAGAGTCATCGTATATAATAATAATAATACTCTTTAGTGGAAGGTAACCACCGAGCGAGGTTAATGCTCAAAGCATTTTCTACCACCTAACCCTCAGAGTCATATTATTATGTGGTCACAAACTCAAATTAATGAGGAAAAATTCATGCACTGGGTGGGATTTGAACCCTACGCTACCTGGATTACCAGACTATCGCGTTAACCACTTGACTACCATTGCTCAAAATCCAGATCTTAAGTCATGACTTAGCATTAGTTTTCTAAGACAATATGCAAAGACTTAGGTATTACAAAAACGTCTATTAATTCCTCCCTTCGTAATAAATAGCATCATGATAATGAAGACTGTCATATTTGGGGTTAGCTTCTGGGGTCATCCTTAGAAGTATTTCTTAGGGAGAGAGTCACAAAAATTGTAAAAAAAAACTAAAATAAATATACAAGCACATTTTTTGTGATGTCACAATTACTCATACCTACTTGCCGTACTATTTTTTTTTTCGTACTTGGGACTCAAACCACCTAGAGGTTACGAGTTCAGGCTGGGCGAGGTTAATTGAATAGCTAGTTTGTGAGTTCTCAGTGAATGGGGGGTAAAATATAGTATTGAACTTTTAGCACATTTTAATATTTATACCCCTCCTGTGCAACTCCAGGTTGTGCCTTTAACCCTTTAGGTGCATATATTAATGGAGGTAAAAACCTTGGTAAATGTACCTATTCAAATAAATAAATATATTCAATTCGATTCAAAAACCGCGTCGAGATATATTATTATGGTCATGCAGTTGAAAGCGACGTAAAAAAACGGGGGTTTTACCCTTTACTCACTGGTAATGGCACCAGGTACCCACACTAATCTCACTCAGCCTGAGTGGGCCTGGAAATTTCACCCTCACGTAATCTTACTAATAATAATAAATCATTTGTTTTATTTTTCATATTTTTTTTTTGAGGACCCATCCTAAGCCATTTTTATTTGGCTTCTAAGATGAGAGACTATTATCTTTATTATTATTTTCAGAACGATCTCCAACTACCAGCTCACATTGCACAAGCGGGTGCATGTGCCCAAGGAGAAGAGGCCCAAACTGATCTGTGATTATTCTAACTGCACGTATACCTGCCTTTCCAGGCGGACTCTGTACGACCATATCAAAGCCAAACACGAGAATGCCAAGTAAGTGAGACATGGGTTCTGTTGCCTGATGGGTTTAAAAAGACTGTGTGGCACTGTGAGAGGTTGTGTTACATAGAGTGCCTTAAGAAAGCCGTTCTTACATACCCTACCTCTGTAAGCAAACAGTGTAGACATGTTAACATCATCATCATAGGGTGGCGTCATCGTGAACGATGGTAGCCAGACAATGACTCAGCACTTCTACTACCGTCTTTACAAAGAGGCTAATAATTGACAAGGGCCCCCAGAACCAAGCCAATGCTGGTCTACTCCCTGTTTATAGTCCCCCAGCCAGACTGCTGGTCTACTCCTTGTTTATAGTCCCCCAGCCAGACTACTGGTCTACTCCCTGTTTATAGTCCCCCAGCCAGACTACTGGTCTATTCCCTGTTTATAGTCCCCCAGCCATGTAAACATACCGAAACCAAGTATAATTATGTATGCTAAGTGTAGGGGGCTGTATAGTACCAGTTATTCTGGGGAGAACGCCCCAAGAAAGCTTCTCTTACGTATCCCGTAGCTGTGTACTGTACGATCATACTAAATCCAAGTTGAAGTAATCCCTAGATTTGACCCCCCCCCCCCCCCCCCCAAAGTGGTCCACTAAACATGTGGTTAACGGATTCACATACTTTCTTGAATCACCCTGTATATTATGTACTAATAATGTAATATGAATAATAAAAGCTCGGATAAGATATTTTATTACTTGTGTTTCAGATACGTGTGTCATGTGTGCACAAATAAATACTCGTCCTCTACAGCTCTGTCCAAACACCTGAAGAAGAAGCATAGTCTTACCTTTCCCGTGGGAACCGATAGGTTTAGGTAAGTAATAAATCATAATAATAATAAATCATAGAGCCTTGAGTGGAAGTTAACATTCACTTTAAAAAAAAAATAAAAAAATAATACATAACATGTACATTAAAATTATCGATAAAATGTTTCATCCATCGCTCTAAGTGCTTGGTATGGTATCCCTCACACACACTCACGAATGTACATCCCCAAAATTTACATTAACTATTTTTTGACACTTGTATTTGTGTATGTTTTGTTCATTATTCTATTAAAATGATTCCACCCTTGAAAATTTCTCCCAGGTATCGCAAAGACAAGGAGGGCAACTACCGGCTGCAAACCGTCCGCTACGAGAGCATAGAGAACGAGGAAGACATGAAGCCGCCGCCGCCGCTGCCGTGTGCCGCACCCAGTGGCTGCGGCGCCAGCAAGGTGCCGCGGTACAGCCTGCGGCTACTGCAGGACAATGCCGTGGAGCTGATACCACGAGGAGCAGGAGGAGGGGGGGGGAGGGGCGGGGCAAAGTATAGTCCAGGCCTCAATGCCGTGGAGCTGATCAAGGAGGAGGAGGGGGGGGAGGGGCGGGGGGCAAAGTATATAAGGTCCAGCGCCTCAATGCTGTGGAGCTTGTCAAGGAGGAGGAGGGGGAGGGGCGGGGCAAAGTATAGTCCAGCCTCCGAGTGCTTAGGACGAATTATTCTAAAGGTCACTGTGAATTTTTCTTTCAAAGAAAACTATAAAGTAATAATAATAATGCTTTTTCTTTGTGTTATTATGTCACAATTTTAGTGGGTAGCGCAGAATCATAGGACTTTACCACTTTATTTTACAATATCTTGTTTTTTTTTTGCCTATGATTCTGCCACTGGTCGCTGCTTCACATCAAAGCAGCTACTCTTTTTTCCTCACGAGGTATGAGTGGACCCCGAACATCCAAGTACAGAGCAGAAAAAATCCTCCCCCGCTGGGAATCGAACCCAGGTCACCATGTGTGTGCAATGCCTAGCGCGCTAACTCACTCTGCCACAGTGACTACAAAAACTACAAGTTGTACCAGGACATCCGGCACATACCACAAAATTTCTGGTCGACAAAAACATTACAGTGCCAAGCACTGTTTTTGACGAATTAAAGCACTCAGTGTTGAACAAATAGTCAAAAAATTCAGTTCCAACGTTGTACATTTAAGATTTTAGGATATTACCCTCCGCTCGTTGTGAATCGCACCAACCTGCCTCACCCAGCCTAGGTTGGGCTGAAAATGGTAACCTCCAGTACCAACGGGGATTGAAACTCATGACCCCTAAAATAGTCCACTGTACCACGAAGTTTTAGACCAACCAATACAATACCAACTATGCTTGAGTTTTATTGCTATTCTTAGCGAGTTAGGCGGTTCCTTACTATTATTAATATACAATTAATAGCACCTTATACTTCTGTCTAAAACCATCATATATTCATAAATCATAAATACATTTACCTGCACGAGGAATAAATTAAAAGTTAAGTAAATTTTGCTAGCTTGTTGTAATCACTGGATGAAATTAAGACCGTAGCATTGTAAACCTTAGATTTGTAAAAAAAAAAAAAATAGAATACAGTTAATATTTTTTTATATAATTCAGATTTAGAGAACTGTGATTCCTATTAAGGTCTAAATTGAGGTCGCGACATAGGTTTCATCTTTACTTTTTTTTTCACTCAATGAGGATTTTGACAGTTGAGCCTAACATATACAATACATAAAATTCAGCTTTGTTAATATGGGCCAGCGGGTGAGTTTCTCTTGACGAGCGCTCGGCGTGTGACAAGTTTGATTTTACATTGAACGGTTATTAAATGTTATAGTTTAATTTTGTATAAAAAATACATAGACATGGTGATATATACTTATTTATTTAAAATAATCCAACTTGTTTTTACTTTGAAATAATTAGTTTCAATGTGAAGTTGAATAATCCAAGTTTATTGAACTGTCCTTGAGATATTAGTTAATGTATATCAAGGGCAGTTGTTTATTTTTTGCTAAAGCTGCGTCCCCACCGGTGTTAAACGTGTTGTTCAACAAATGTTGAACAACATTGCACCGTCCCCACCGGAATTTTCAATGTAGACGCTTTTTTGTTGACCAACAAGATTCAAAATTTTAGTTCTCTCAAGTTAGTCCATATTTGCAACATGTGGTTTCGACGGCTGAGTGCAACATGTGGTTTCGACACGTTTTGCAATATTGTCGAATTTTAAATGGTGAGTGTTGAAAAGCAATATTTCTGACACTGAGATTCGATCTCATTTGATTCTCAAGGAAGAGTGGAGCATGTGATGTGAATAGTTGCGACACAAAATGAAAACCTTCGAGCGAAATAAATAGACAAATCGAGATCTTAAGTAATGTCTTAAGTATTAGTTTCCTCATTTAAAACAAAACGCAATGTCTAGAGTTAGCGCCACAGAGGTATTACAAAAACTTTTATTCCTGTCCTTAGTGATTTTATTGCTCATTTTACAGGGTGCGGCGCGTAATCCCATTTTGAATGCCCAGTGAAGCCGCACTTTCTAATTAGACAAATTGAACAAGTAGAAGATGAAAACTACTAATTTTCGATTCATTAGCTCAGTGCAAAAGATTTTATCAAGCACAGAAGGCTCTTGCGTGGAGACTTATTTTTCGTAAAATAATGATCGTAGGTGCAAACGTGAGTTTGACATTGCACCCAAACTGTCAACTCGATCCTGCATGGAGGATTTTCATTTAAGTTTCCCTAGTTGTTTTCACTCATATAAGCATATTTGTTTATTAAACACAGCCTGTGTCAACCCCCAAAACGTTGAACGAGTAAGTTAGCGATATGCGTACACCTAGGTGCTCAGTTCGCATATATGTGCTGCTCTTGGCTATCAACCGTTCATTGCGGAGTATACTTTCATAAAGAATGCATTTCATCTATAAAACTGGCAGTGTGCAGGAATTGTTCGACGAGACTTATTCAACGACACAAATGCATGTGAAACCCTGATTGATCCTTACTTTCCAAAGCTAAGTATTCTTCATGATTAAGCCCATTTTCAATTTCAGGCTGTGTTAATAAACTAAAAGCTTATTGGATGACAACAACCCAGGGAACTTCATGAAACCCCTCATGCGATCAGTTACGTTGGTGCAATGTCAAACTCCGCTCCTGCTACGATACACTATTTTCCAACATACTCTCCCCCAATATCTTTCGTGCTTGATAAAATCATTTTGACAATGAGCTAAATAGAATCGAAAAAATTAGTAGTTTGTGCATCTTCTGACTTTGTTTGAACTTGTCTAATTAGAAGTGCGGCTTTACACTAAGCGATTCAAAATGGGACATTACCGCGCCGCACCCTGTATTATACCAATCTATAAGACTAACAAACCAGGCTAGCTTTCTCAAGGATTTATAAAGGAAGAACCCAAGTTCTCACGGTGGTTTTATCACACATGTCTGGCTGGAGAACATTATTTTGTTAACCTTGACTAGGTAGTCAAACTAGATTATTCATTTCTAGCCCAATCCCCGCACTTCGTTTCCGCAAAGATTTTCCCCTTGACTAGTTGTCCTCTTTGAAAAAAATCTTTCACAACATATTAAGCTTGTGAGAAATTACAAAAGCCGCAATTTAAAACTTAATGAAAGAAAATTTAATATAGGTAGACGTGGGGCATTTCTGATATATTTTCTCGTCCTTCATTAGCCCGGGTACATTTCGAAGGTGGAAAATGAACACATTCTCGTATTAAACTCAGCACATTGCATAGTTAGAATAATTCAAGGCGTCCATACAAATTGTGAAATCTCGAGTTCACTGTTCAGCTAAAGTAAATTCTTTATTGATTAAGGCAAGTTGAATACTTCAGTTCTCGTTCTGTCACTGAAGTTAAACAACACCCAGTAAGGTTAGGACTTGAATGGGTGACCATTAAAATTCGATCCCTCGTGTCATGCTCACCATTCCCGGCCCTTCTCAGGCTGGGTGAGGTTATTTTGAGTATCTGGTTTGTGAGTTTCCAGCGAATGGAGCGTGAAACCCCCGTCGTAATATGAGCATATAGTTGAAAGCGACGTTAAAAAAAAACTATTGAAATTCAGTACTATTAGCAAAATATTTTTGTACATTTATAAAATTATTTTAAGAGTTGGCCAAACTCGCATTCATTTTGTAAAAAAATATTAATTTATTACAAATTAATCTTATCTTATCTTAACTATTGATATTCATTCACAATATTAACAATGATTGAGGTAATTTGTGCCATCCGAGAGAGTGCACTCAATAACAAAATCAGATAATTCGTGGTTTTCTATCGCGTGGTTCAACCAACCTTAGGAATTGAAAGCTGTATAGTAAAACTGTAGCTATATTGCATACTCGTAGGTAACATGAGACAACACTTGTATGCAAATCCTGTGTTTGTTCTCGCTCATGCGTAAAGTCCTGAGTTCAAATCTCACACTCGACTGAAATTATTTATATGATAGCAAATAAGCTTGAAACAGCTGTCCATGTATGTTCTGATATTCATGTGCACCTAGTACTACCTCTCACTTTTCTGTTTCTGCTGATACTCTGGGTACATAAAAAATGTATAATTATATTGTCTCGAGAAAATTCGTTAGAAAAATCACATCTAAAGTATTTAATTTGTTAGGAACTTGGGACTATAACAGGCAACACGAGAAACATTACAAATTTACTGCTTTTCTTATTTTTGGAGTTTTTTTTTTTAAATAAGTTCTTCACAGACTTTTTTATTTCGTAGCCATGAAAAACCAGCTATTGTACACGCTTGTAGTCTGTGCTGTAGCTTGCCCATTCCCTACAATGCTTTCCTTCTGTAGGGCGAGATGTGATATAATACTTCCCATTTAGGTGTTGGGTCAACACGGGCGCAACGGAATTTATCTCTTAAAACACCTGTAACCCAATTTTGAATACATTTTCTTTATCTCCCCTGTGGATCGAATTTAGGACCTTACACATGCGTAAAAGTAAGCTCCTTTCATGTCCATACTTTCTGTTTGGTTTTAACGTCCTATCAGCCTGGGTTGGGCCGGAAACGCTAGCCGCACTGATTTTTTACTTATAATAATAATCATAATAATAACTCTTTATTGACAAGAATAATATTGACAAAGGGCGTGATTATTGCCTGAGGCAATCTCTGCCATCAAACCCATACTTATGAGGGAACAGAATATTTTTTTGAGAAAATTCTGCCTGATTGACCCGTGCTGTTACTCTAGTCAAAACTGTTACCTTCAGAGGCTTGCATAACTGGCATATAGTCCAAATAAATCCAGAGGAAAAGATGACACTTTTCCAAGAGATCTAGCTAGAAATGACACAGATAAGTCTCCTCAGGTGCTTAGGAGTTCTCCAACGTGGTTATCACATGAGTTGTGGTTGTGCATATTGGTGAATCGCCCCTGGCACTTACACCTATGAGCCATTAACTGGTCGACTCGAATACCAGTCCAAGTTCCTCACTCCTCAGTCTGTGTTCAGTGCTCGGTCGTGACGTGTGATGATATCACAAATCAGCTCTTTCCAATTTCTAGTGTTTTAGAAATTGCTGTAGAAATTAGTGTCTGTTGTTGCTTGTTGGTCAATGAAATATTGGTAAATTAATTTTTCGATAAATTCACCGGTTGACAGGAATTCCGTGTGTGTCAATTTTTCTCGTAAAATAATATTATTCTCGAGTGTTTTAAATCAATAATACCTGTCATTTGACCCTTTTATCTACCTACCATATAGATTTATATGTTTGTATTTTTTAATAGAATTTCTTGCTAAAAATTTAACCCTTACCTATAAAATATATGCATATTGAAGTCATTCCATTTTTTCTTGTTGTTTCAAAAATAATACAAATTGATAAAATCAATAATATTTTTTTAATAAATACATGGATTCGTATAAAGGTAAATTTCTACCTTAGTTACCCTGTCAATGGATCCATAATATTAATAATAATTAACTAGCTGTTAAAATTATATTTATTTTTAAAATGAAATAATATACATTTCTGTAATATTTTCTTCATTTTTATTCTTCATCTAATTTTTCTTAAAAATCTATCAGTGCAATAAATAGTTTTCTTTAACCCTTTGAGTGTGTGTGTGTCATAATTCTTACCGGAGGAGACTATCATGACAGTATCGTATTCGCGACTAGTGGCGAATGGCAGTAGTTTTGGATGTTTCTGGGGTATCTTAGGAAAGTAAGTTGACCCACCTATTTTAACCGCCTTAAATTTACTTTAATTAATAATCATATCATTGTCAGTGGTGTAACAATATGATCAGATGTCTTTGGCAAATTCTATTAACATCGCCGGCGCAGATGGTCCTGTAGCCCACTCCAAAAACGCGGGGGTGGATGTTACACCACTGATTATTTTTCTTGTCAATATTTATTTTCCGTTATGACACGGAGGAAGTCTAAATTTTTTTAACCAGGCGTCCAAGACCCCTTCAAACCCTACACCCCTAGTTTAATATCAAGGGGAAAATATTTGTCCCGGACAGGAATTGAACCCACAACCTTGATGTTCAGAGGTAGGACTAGGACTGGTAGGAAATTGATGAATTGTGACTTCTAGTATCAGGATCACCAGGCGTAAACATTCGTTGTGCAACAACGCAAAGCATAACAAACTATATTTACAACTCAAGTAATAGTAAAGTTTACAAAAACAAATCAAATAGGTATCTATCTGATAATGAAAAAAACTTACTCTGATTTTACAAGCTTCTAGCAAGCTTACTAGCATTTCTTCGCTAAAATTAGGAATTTGCAAGATCGATTCTCCATCGAATTTGCCATAAAGATAGTAGGTATGTTTTAGGCACATTTTAATTTGACTGACCATCATTAAACATAATATATTATGTAGTTCTTTTATAAAACTTTTAATGACTATAAAATAATAATATACCTAGGTACTGAACATACATAATAAGAAACAAATAGGTACCGATAAGTATGTTAAGGATAATGAAATCACCTCTTTAGAAATTGGTATTAAACTGGTTTACCGTGGAATCGATTTTATTTTAAAATTAACGAAAAGTAATCCCCGGATATTATTTTACTTTCCTTATCCCAAAGGAAATTAGATTTTTTCTGTTTCCTTGAAACTACAGCTAATCAAGACGCTGAACGACCACACTAGCTTGATCCATGAGGCGGTGGACTCGTAACTTGCAGGTCGGGGATTTGAATACCCCCAAGTTAAGCAAATAATTTATTAGTAAGGCGAGTTTAAGTAGTTGTGAAATCATCACGGTTGTGAGCAACAAAAATATTATAATAAATCTTTTTTCAACTCAAGATGCGGACGGCTGTCTTTTAGCTGATACTCCATCCCCATTCATATCTACGTATACATTATGGATGAGGGGGAGAAAAATACCTTTTTTAGTTTCGAATCCGTGAAACAGCATGTACTGTAGACGCTTGTGGTCTGTGATGTAGCTTACCCATCCCGTAGGATGCCTCCCCTCTGATGGGCGAGAAGTGACACACTCATTCAAATAATGCTAGGTTGGTGGTCCATCTGGACCATAGTAACACTCTAGCTACAGCCGGTCGGCACTTAGCACATACTTAACTATTAAAAACACTCAAGAAATGCTGATTACATTTATTTTCACCAGATCGTAATTGTAATTCTCGTATCTACCGTGCCGCCACACCCACTAGCAGTGAACCTGCGTCCAGAAATTCCTCACAAATCAAAAATCCGTCGGGAACCAGAAGAACGAGGATTTATCTGTTCAAATTCTTTGAAATTAATTACACTGAAATTACCATTTCATTTTTGAGAAATTGAACGCGCGTCTCGGAACGGACTTGAATCGGACTCTTTTACCTCGGTTAATCCTAATCTCTAATACGTTGATTTAGTTAGTCTGGGATTCAAAAGGTTACCGATTCGAAATCTGGCCGGTGATTCAGATGATAGCTGGAGGTAGAAAGGACGGACAGATTAATGGAGTGACCTATGACGTAGCGAGGCATGTGATGAGGGGAGAGTCCGTTATTCCGTTTGGAGGTGGTAAAGAGCGGACGTGCATCTAAAACATACATAGATTCAACCGTTAAATAGCTATTTTTAATTCAAATAGGTACCTACCTATCTGTCTTAAAAGAAATACTTTTATTTTTGTTGTTGCACATTCAAGAGACACATAAAAAAATCACACATCGCCTGTGACATTGGCTTGGACGATTGCAAAAGTTTCGTGATGAGAGATGAATTCGTAGCCTCTTTGCAATAGATCTTTTTATAACAGTCAGTTATGACTTATGCATTGAGTCTCCAATTCAATTTCGTTTCTTGTCTTATAACATTGAGGATAATTTTAAATTATTTTTTCCGGACAAGGTATATCTGTGTATAGTTATTCCTAGCTATATCTATTATGTAAATGTTTGTACATGGATATGACTTCTCTCGTATTATTTCTCTAGTAAAAATTTCTTTAAAATTCTAAAACAGCACTGTTCGACAGTATTACAGTCCACCCAGTAGAGAAGCATAACGGTAGACCCCCAATGTCTTGTCAATACCTTTGTCTTAATGAACACTCATTAATTTGATCCCAACTACAACTCTGGTACTCTATACCTGCACGGACTACTCCCTGAGTACTTCTCATTAGCTGGTTAATAGTCCAGAGAAAAGTATTTGAAATTAGGACCTTATTTAAACTAGCAGGTAAGACTAGAATGTCCCATTGTCAACAGTTTAGAAGTAGGTTACTACTTGAGACTAATAAAACTGGTAAACGATGTATGTACATATTGTACATAAAAAATAAATGGACATTATTGTAGACTGCCCCACTAGAAAATCCTATAACTCCGTCGGTTTTATGGTAAAATCTTGTGTGTAAAATACTGTCAATCTCAAATCTCAAACAAATCCGGATAAAATCGTACGTGCTCGGGTATAAACCGATTCTTAATTCACAAGCTTGTTTAGCTTACAACCGCTTGAACCACAATACCAATAAGTTTTTGGTAATTTTTGCCCTTAGTAGTTTGGAACTTATAATCCCCTTAAAATTGGTAACCCCCCCCCCCTTTAATGTTGATAAATCCCCCTTAGAGTTGATGGATCATCTGACCATTTCCAAAATTCTTTCGCAGAATAGAGAAGTCAATAAGTACTACTGAAGATCCGTAGGGTAAAACCAACATAAAGGCAGGCAGATACATATTGCATGGGTCCTCGACCTTACAGTGCCATGGGAGCTATGCCAAGATGTTGCCAATGATGTCACAATGGATCTATTAAATTATATCTCTTAAACTTACTATTGGAGATACCATTGGGCCAGTTGCTTTTCCTTTGGCATTGCTGGGAATGAGAATTAGTTAGTCCTATAGTGAGTAGTGAAAAATGTGTCGCAGTAGCTCGGTAGTCAAGGCGTCGTGTCGCCGGTCTGGTAATCCAGAGCTCACCAGTTCGAAAGCCAGCCGGGACATGACAAATTATATTCTTCCATTCGAAGTTTTATCACAGATACGTTTTAGGGTTAATAGGTAATGGGACAAATAATAAAGACCTAGTTGGGCAGTATAAATAAGGCAGTATTATTATCAACTATTATTTATTTATTTAGACTATCAGCGCAAGATATCTCGTTATGCTAACGATTTTGACTATTGGCTCTCGTATAACAAGAACTTAGTTTATTTGTAGGTATATTTGGAATATAACTATTTATCCGTAATCACCGGAACCGTGAGGTCAGTGGTTTGAGCCCCAAGTATCGGATAAAGATTTTAAAATACCTCTAGAGATTGACACAAGTTTGATAGCGAAAACTCCCATACTTCTTAATCTAAATGCAAATGAACTGAATGTGTCTGAGTAATCTAGTGACTTAGGAGCAAGGTCTTTGATTGTTTAAAAAAAAACTAGTAACTATAGATCGATCCAAGCAGCGAAGTCCATGTCTTTGTCCCATGATATTACTCTTGGGAATCTTAGAATCACGGCTTTATTGCTCTACACCAGGGCTGCCCAACCAGTCGATCGCGGAGTGATTTTGGGTCGATCACGTCCAGAGAGGTGAGATGACGTTCTAAAAGTCTAGATCTCTAAAGTACAAGATGATTGTAAACGGGGGTCAATCGCGTTGATTATCTGAGACTTTATAGTAGATCTTCTTCTGTAAAGGTTGGACACCCCTGCTCTACACAGACTACACAATGGAAAAAGCACGATCCACTTAATATCATGCATGCAAATGCTGGAATATTGAACATTCTGTCAAGTCCGAAGTAAAGGTCAAGTTAGTGTTACACAAGACGAGATGCCAGAATACAATCAAGTGAAGGCAGAACAAGTGATTTCCTCTCAGGGTGATGCAAAATAAGTGACTTGGACTAGCTGATGCTCTTTCATTATCCAGTGGAAAATATTAGACAAAGGATTCATAGGTAAAAGAAGAAAAAAAACACTGCCAATTATGGACTCTACACTTCCTCGTGATTGTTTCACATTGTTAACACGTGCCATTTTGAGATTTTATACTAAATTACTTGTATCTCCAAAACGACTGCACCGATTTTCTTCAAATTTGTTTTATATGGTAGAAAATCTTTTCTCCTACATTCTAGATTCCACAAAAATTTCTGTATCGGCAAGTCGTGGTCCTTATTTTTTGACTTTTTTGTCCAAAATTTCGGATTTTCTTAAATATCAGAGTCTAATTATAATTAATTAAAAAATATATATAAATAGCCTATGTAAAACAATTATATGCATACACACACAAAATTTCATTAAAATCGGGTGTACCGTTCACGAGATATAAGCGTTTAAGTAAAAAGTTAGTGGTCAGGCGCATGGGCTCTTTCACCAAGAACCGCTAGTACGAATTCAATGAATTTAAAATGGGACCATCTACAGAATGTCTCCTAAATGTGTGCAAAATTTCATCAATATCGGTCGAGTAGTTTCCGAGATTTGCGCGTTACAAGGAATCGTTTTAACAGACCGACAGACCGACAGACCGACAGACAGACACAAAACCAAATTTGCTCAGGAGGTTATGAAACGTCCAGAAATATGAAAAAAATTGAAATCGGAGCAAAAAAATATTTTTTTTTACAAAAACGAACACAATACTTCCGATTTCTAATATTAGAAATTTCTCGGAAGTAATACATTGAAAAGTACCAACTCTACCCATGTATATTTATTGAAAGGTAACTAAAAAATGAGAAATAGCTACCAAACATAAAGTGGAACTTGGAGTCACTTCAAAGCTTAGAGATAGATAACTCTGCTTTAATTAATCTAAAAAGGAGATATTCAAATTATTTGAAGGATTATTCGAAATTCAAAGATAATCCTTTAGACAAGGTTGTGAAGTTTGACATGGGTGTAATTTCATCCGAAAGCAAAGGTGATGGTCTCATATTTCTGTAATCAAATCTTACACTTCCGATATTTCCTGTGCTCTGTACCCGTGTCCGAACCACAGGGGTTGAAATGGTCCTGTAACACGCTACACAGATACGTTTCCAGCCATGTCAGGCCAAAAGACAATAACATAAATCGTAAGCGCCCTTAACAGGTTTGGTGTTAGTAAGAGCATCCAGTTGTAAAATGTGGTAGAGGCCTGGCCACTGCCAACCCTCAGTTAGTCTTGAAAAAAGCAAAGTGAAAGAAGAAAGAAGATTAATTTTATTGCCAGATTTCCAAACCCTGAATAATGGTTCCTGAGGGCATTTTCCAGTAGGTTCCATTCACTATTTTATTTAATTTAAAAGCCGGCGTTAGTTTTTATCTGTACTTAAAGGTTGCCTACTGTGTAGTACATATCTATGCACCATTTATCTATATGAATGCTTTTTAAACCGACCTCAGCAACTTGATCGATAAGCCAGCGGACTCGTAACTGGAGGTCGGTGGTTCGAGTCCCAGGTAAAGAAAAAAATTAGTAAAGCAAGTTTTAGTAATTGTGTTATCACTATTGTGGTTAACACAAAAATATAGATACATATCCGTAATCGTTCTATTCAAGGGACAGGTCGATGCACAAAGCCTCTCCACCAAACTCTATCATTATAGTTTTGATTATTTTCAATATCCCCCCAATCTCCCTGTTTCTTCTCAACATCCGATTTAATGACGTCACTATAACGGTATTTTGGGCGTCTCTTTGGTCTTTTTTCCGTGCATTTTCATCTCAAATATTTATTTTCTTCGGCAATCTTTCACCATCCATCCTCTTCATGTGTCCATACCATCTGTGTCTTCTATTTTATAACTTTCAACATTGCAAACACTCAAGTACCCTGCATTCCGCCACTGGTACGGATCTAGTTCCCGTCAGTCTAGTTCCTGATTTGTACCTGCCAGACCTGGTCCAACATCAATGTCAGTGTGTCAGCAGAGCTAGCGGTACATGCACCACTGCACTCGTACATCATGTTTCACGAGATATAGGATAGGTGTTGCCAGCTTCATCATGTTTGCGAGATATGAGGTACCGCCTGCTACATCACCATGTTCACGAGATATAGGATAGGTGTTGCCAGCTTCATCATGTTTGCGAGATATGAGGTACCGCCAGCATAAATCTCCATGTTCACGAGATATAGGATAGGTGTTGCCAGCTTCATCATGTTTGCGAGATATGAGGTACCGCAGCTCACTCAGTCACGAGTTTAGGTTAGGTGTTGCCAGC